>CM064516.1:25159745-25302342 GCA_032716605.1 Paralithodes platypus | reverse complement strand
ATGCATCTAACTAACTCCCTTATACATTAACATAACTATGTCTTATTTGGACTTTTGTAATCTATAAATAATTTCTAATGCGATGGAATTGAAAACAATATTATCCTTCTAGCACACAAATAATAACATGAAAAAGAGTCAATATAAAAGTCTCCTTTGTCTTTTCAGAACCAATTAAGTCCGTCTCATAATAGTTCGTGTTTATCGCTCACTTCCCCTTCTGCAACTCTCTTTCTATCTATCTTGTCTTTTCAAAACCAATTAAGTCCGTCTCATAATAGTTCGTGTTTATCGCTCACTTCCCCTTCTGCAACTCTCTTTCTATCTATCTTGTCTTTTCAGAACCAATAAGTCCGTCTCATAATAGTTCGTGTTTATCACTCACTCCCCCTCTGTAACTCTCTCTTTCTATCTATCTATCTCTCTAATGCATCTACGTAACTCCCTTATACATTAACATAACTATGTCTTATTTGGACTTTTTGTAATCTTTGAATCATTTCTAATGCAATGGAATTGAAAAATATAATATATAATAAATATAAGGCCGAAACTCGGCTCTTCGGTCCGAATGCGAAATCATTTTTCTCAGCCTTTCAGACAAATCCGAAAGGCTGAAATAATGTCCGAATACACATTCACCTAACCAGACAAGTCCGAAACTCGGCTCTTTGGTCCGAATGCGATTTAATTTTTCTCAGCCTTTCGGACAAATCCGAAAGGCTGAAGCATGAGTCCGAAGTTAAATGTAGTCCGAAAGTGTAGTCCGAAAAGGACGGAGGTATTTTCTCAGCCTTTCGGACAAATCTGAAAGGCTGAACCATGAGTTCGAATTGAAATGCTTGTCCGAAAGCCTTGGAATTCCGAAAGAGTGAAGTACGAAAGAGCGAGGGTTTACTGTATCTCTAACCTAGATTAGGCCATTTCTTTGTGGAGATATTAATGTACAGCCACTTAGTGTAGTGTGTTGTAGTCTTCACCATTCGCAAGATAACAGTGAGTGCTGCTCTTTTGTATATACAGTAGGGTCTCACATAAAACGAGTTTATGGTCGATAAACGAGGGCGTTTTATGCGATTTCGTTTTATGTGAACACAGCATTTTGGTGGTGCAATATCGTCAATGTTCACTGTAAGCAAAATTTTTTGTACAAAGCGAACGATATTTCGTACGTTTTGTACGATATTTCGGCGCTCTATATGAAAACTCCTCAGATTTGCCCCACTTTGGCGGCGGACTCGTTTTATGTGATCACATTCGTTCTGATCGAAAATTAAATATTAATATTTTAGGTCGGTCGTTTTAATCGAGACACGTTTTATGCGGGACCCTACTGTATCTCTAACCTAGGTTAGGCCATTTCTTTGTGGAGATATTAATGTACAGGTCTGCCTCGCTAACCGATGACTCTAATTTCGATATTTTGTGTATACGATCGTTCTATATTACTACAGTCCATCCTCCTATAACACGACTATATGGGCGGCAGAGCCCCTCGCGCTGTAGGAATAACGCAGTATATGGAGATAATTCTATATTGGTCTGCACCCCACAAATTTGTCCCTTTTTTTCCGGATTTCTTGCTAAACAAACACCTATATTACCTACAAGATATGAAGCCCTCCGAATCATAAGGGGACCAACCAAAAAATTTTGAATTTCCGCGCCAAGAACGTGGCGCCATAGCCCAACTTCTCCCCTACACACTGGTAGTCGTTTGGTACCCTTAAGACGAAAACTGTAAGAGTGAGAGTCCTGGACGTGAAGGTAACTTTTTCGCCTTTCGGGAACACTCGCCAATATCCTGGGAAAAATATAACATGATACAAGGGGTCCAAACGACACTCAGTTAATCCCTCCATACTCTCACTCTCCCGCGCGGGCGATGGTGCGTGAACCAATGAAAACTCGCCGCCAACCCACCTCGCGCTCGGCTCTGCTCTCCCATTGGCTGGCCGGGATGCGGGGTGGCAGCCTTCACACAATAACATAGTCTCCCGCGGTTTCTGAGGAATACATGGTGGGGCGGGTTCAGTGCTCATATTATCGCTTATTACACCTTTATTTTTTACAGCACAGTGTTCTAAATAACCAATAAGTATCCGCCAACAATTAGTGACCATGCAGAACAAAAATGAGGACCCCAACGAGCCCAAACCAGGTCCATCGGGAGTGACAAATATTAGCCTACGTACATTCTAGGCCTATGGTGCAACAAAAAGACGCAACTCTTTGATAGGAATGGACACCACCGTTCATTCTAGTGATGACAGTGATGAAGACTACATACCAACATTGTGATGAAAAGACGTGGCCGGTACAGAAGGGCTTAATATAGCCTGGCAGTGATCACTTAAGGGCAGATTTACGCTTGAGTTTTTTTTTCTGGACCCATCTCTCTAGTGAATGCATGGTGCGGCGGGTTCATTGCTCATATTATCGCTTATTACACCTTTCTTTTTTACAGCACAGAGTTATAAATAACAACATTTTTAATAAGACAGTATCCGCCAACAATAGGCTAATTAGTGACTATGCAGAACAAAAATGAGGACCCCAAGCCAGAACCAGGTCCATCAGGAAGATTAGCTCTCTCTCCTCTCTCTTTCTTTCTTTCTATCTTTCTCTCTTTATTCTCTCTTACAATAATAAAGGCTAAAAATAATGAACTCGTCTCTCGTTTGACATCCTGTTAATCTCTATGGATTACACCTTGTCCTGGATTATTACATGACTCAACCTGACTATATCAAACCTCATTCAACCTACAATGTAAGTTGTGCACACTGTTATTCTATTAACCCTCTCACCACGGAAGGGCTCTTGAACACCTATAAAAAAGCATATAACAGGTACCCGGAAGGGCTCTTGAACGCCCAGTGGTTGAAAGCCTGTGAGCTTTTTGTGCGAGGCGTCGGTCCGACGCATGTAAACAACAGCCGGCTGGATCGACGCCCCGCATCTCCGGCCACAAGAAGGAGAGCGTCGCTTGTTCGTGTGTGCCTGTATGTTGTTGTTAAGTATCGAAAAGTAGTGTAAAGTGGCTGTTTTTGCCATAAAGTTATCTCCAATGAAATCATCATCACAAATCAACCAGTTGACTTAGAGAGCTCTACTTAACGCCATTCTACAGGTAAATAACACAGCTACGCTTGGGAATGCGGGAAGCAGTCAGATTAACAAATATACGGCAGCCTAGCCTAGACGTTTTTCGGCCAAAACACCCGGGTTTCGGGGAATATATATATAATACATAGCCGGGGCTGGAGGGTTAACATTGTTTTATTATGTTTAAACCACAAAAGTACGTTCACTTACCCATACCCTTGTACTTACTTGTTAATTATTAACTACTTACCTGCCTTACCTGGAGTATGGAAATTGGAGGCTTGTGGGTGGGAATGATGGAAAATTACGTACACTACCCAATATCAGTGCATTATTATCTTTAAAAGAAAAAAATTGTGGTCAAAGTGCTGTTAATGTTAGATTTTGGCCATTTTGGCCATTCAAAAAAAAGAGGATAATTTTGGTTTGAGTGTTTTTACTAAAAATATAGACGTGGAACCCCCTATTTTTACATGCTGGGATGAAAGAGTAGTGTTTCAGCTACTTTCAGTAAAAATATGAAGAGAGCACCTTACCGGGTTAAAGAGTTACACATATTTTGAACATTGCCAAACTTTGACCTTGATTTTCTCAGAAGTAACAAAATGTCGGTTGGGTCCCCTTATGATTTGGAGGGCTTCATATCATCAAACCATTAACAAATATAAAAAAAAAAAAAAACATAACTTACCTTAACCCTTCCTACCCGGGCTACCTTAGGTAAGGACAGCTCTGCAGAAGGGCCGCTACCCGGCCGTCCTTACCTAAGACGGCAGCTTAATAGCCTAATTAAGCTTGGTCTGAACGCCGTGCGTACGACGTATGTCAACAAACCCAAGCGTTGCGTCACCGCACCTCCGAAAACAAGAAGGAGAAGACTCTTCAATGTTATTGTTCTGACGTCAGACGAAATTAGTGTCTGAAAAGCCCCCATAGTGGCAACATCTCTGCAATATTTGCTCCACTGAAATCGTCATCACAACTGAACCAGTTGACTTACAGAGCTCTACTCAACGCCAAAATACAGATTGAAAACCGCACTACGATTATAGATGAGTGGGAAAGTTCTAGCAGTGAAAATAAACATAAATACGGTAGCCTAGGCCTAGAAGTTTTTCAGCCATTTCGCCCGGGTACGGGCGACCGTCCTTAGGTAAGACAGGCCGGGTAGGAAGGGTTAAAACTAATGAAGAAAAATAGGTCGATCCGACCCTCGCACTACATGAAATTCGCGCTATGCGATCGCATATACATACGGCGGTAAATAAAAGTGACTGATCGGTCCTAGGAAAGACCTAGAATATATCAAAATGTATGAATATATAATAGAGAACTTAGTTAGAAAATGTTTGAATCTACAATATCATGGCCACAATTAACTGAATAAATGTACTATTTATCAGGACCCCCATCGTGTTAAAGGAGGATCGCGTTGTAGGAATTTGTGTTATAGGAGGATAGACTGTACCCATTTTTCGTTATACAATCGGTATGACTTGCTAATACGATCGGCAATACAATACAGTCAGCCGAAAGCACGCAGTGCAAGTCACCAGGCACTTGTTTGTACAGCCATCCATGTCTGCTGACCATCGTCCATTGACCAACCTAACCATATCAAACCCACCCGACCTATTCACAGCTTAAGTTGAAGTTTTGACTAAAGTTTCTTAGTCAAAACATGATACCAGTACCCCATACCAGTACCTAGTCACCCAATTTGATGACCACCCCTCGCTATCTACCGCCCGAGTGTCAACTATGTCACACGCCATTAACAGTCCATAATTTTCTGTGTGTCTGTCCGGTGTATGAACCAGAACTACGACGATTCCTGCAGCACGCCTCTTTACACTCTATTCTTTCCGAGTCAACCTCCTTCAATTTCGCTCCTATCTGACAATTCCTGAGAGCCACCAAACTTTATGATGATATCTGACTACTGACAGTTACATGACTTGACTTTGCACCTCCTCACCGAACACTAGCCTTATGAGGGCCCTGGCCCAGTGGGCTAGTATAAAATAAATACATCAACAACAACAACAACAACAACAACAACACCCAATAACTATAACTAATCAATACACGTACAGTCAAGTCTTGATATACACGGTTAATTCGTACCCTGTATGTACCGTGTTTTAGAAATAACAGGTCTTATGGGACTTAATTAATTCGTTCTTGCCATTTTCCCAAAGTCCCCCCTTTTGGCCCTTTTTGCCTACCTTCAGCCGACTTATATTACATTATACCACCAACATCATATATGACATAACATAGAATACATTAAGCATCAATAAGAACTGTTTTGGACCTGTTACTGACCTATTTGTGTGAATAAACGTGTTGACGTTTGGTAGATATCCCCGCCGCTGTACTCCCTCCCCGCCCCGTCCCGGCCTCAACCCCGACCCCGTTACTGTGATGAAATTGATAAGCCTTGTGCTACAGCTAGCATATCGGCCCCTCCAGGTTTCCCAACACGTTCATCGTCCTCATCGAAACCAGAGAACACAGAAATGTTGTCCATCATACCATTATCATCATCAGACTGGTTGACACTGTCGGGGGCGCTCCCTCCCTCCCCCTCTCTTTATTATGGTTCAATAGACCAGAAAGTAGAGAAGAAGTTTTGACACTATTGATAATGCAAAACTATTGAACACACTTAAAAGTGTACGTTATTTGGCCTCTATAATCTGTGAATCATTTCCGATATGATGGAATTAAAGATTTTTTTTCCCCACCCACTCATAATCAGCAAAAATTACACAAATGTCAATTAAAACCTGTTACAATATCTCCCCATCATTTTGTGTAAACACACTTTCAAGGCGAAAATATACCGTGGGAAAAAAAACAAATAAATAAATAAAATACAAATCTTCCGATCGGAGAGTCAGCGCCAGCCTGTCTGGGAGAAGACGGGGGAAAATCCTTTGTTGACTTTCTTATTTCTTGTTTATCTATGTTCTGGAAGGATATTATATTTTTCAATTCCATCGCATTAGAAATGATTCATAGATTACAAAAAGTCCAAATAAGACTTAGTTATGTTAATGTATACATACATACATACATACATACATACATACATACAAGTTTAAAGACCGTTTGTCCACAGAAGCTGTGGTTACAGTCTCACGTCCTAAATGGCAGCTTTCCAGGCGGTCCTGTCAAGGGCCGCCTGTGTTGTCAAGTTCTTTATTTTGAGATCGGACCGGAGTACCCGAGCCCACGTCATTCTAGGTCCACCCCTACGTGCAGCTCCCCCCAAGTTCACTGTCCGGCATTTCTTCACCCAGTTCTGATCATCCATTCTCTCCACATGTCCAAACCAACCAAGTCGGCTCGTGCGCATCACTTCACTGATACTCCTAATGCCCAGACGCCTTCTCAATTCCTCGCTCGATACCCTGTCCCTAAGATTAACCCCACACATCCATCTCACCATTCTCTTCTCATTTCGTTCCATTTCGTATGAAACACATACAATAGCACTGGATATATCAAAGGCATTTGATAGAGTCTGGCATCAATCCTTATTGTCGAAAATGTCACACTACGGCCTTGCATCATTAGTTCCACTAATTTCTTCTTATCTTCATAACAGAAAAATAGGTGTAATGGTAGATGGCCTTTATTCTCAATTTCACTCAATAAATGCTGGTGTTCCCCAGGGATCAGTTTTGGCCCCAACTCTGTTCCTCATTCATATCAATGATCTGATATCTACCACTCATAATCCAATACATTCCTACGCAGATGACTCAACACGCCACAGTTCCTTCACATTTACCAATTCTTTCACCCAACCCGATCTTATAAATTCAAAAATAACACTGCAATTTCTCTGAACCAGGACCTTTCTAGAATTAATGAATGGGGACAAAAGAATCTAGTTTCCTTTAATGCACAGAAAACCAAGTACATTCAATTTTCTAACCGACAGAATCTCACTGACTCCCATATATTTTTAATGATGTAAATATTCCCACTTCCCCTAGTATTGACATTCTCGGTGTAACATTAACTACTAACTTGAGCTGGACACATTATGTTAGAAGCATTGCTAAGAATGCCTCTAAAAAACTGGGACTCCTGTACAGAGTTCGAGAATTCTTCACTGACGAGCAGTTGGCCGTAATATATAAAAGTCATGTGCGTTCTCAGATGGATTACTGTTCACCTCTGTGGAGTGGAAGTGGAGTGGTTGCATTGAGGCAGTTGGACAAAATTCAAAATAAAGCTATTAGATTAATCAATAACCCTGTAATCACACAGGACCTTCCTACATTATCCATACGAAGAAACGTTGCATCCCTTGCATTATTCTACAGATATTTTCACAGCAATTGTTCCGAGGAACTTGCTTCAATTGTGCCGCCTCTCCACATCTTTCCCCGTGGAACTAGGGCAGCTGAGAGCGCCCATGAATTTACACTTTCTCCTCCACAATGCAGAACTTCTGCTTATCAAAATTCATTTATCCCTAGAACTACTACTCTTTGGAATTCACTTCCTCGAGTTGCTTTCCACAAACTTACAATCTACAAAAGTTTAAATCCAGTTGTTACAAAAATTTTATGAATGGAGGATGCCTTTAGGCACATGGACCTTTTTGTTTTATCTGTGTTTTTCCTTCCTCCGTTCTTTGTCTCCTTAAAAAAAAAAAAAAAAAAAAAAAAAAAAAAAAAAATCTATTGACATAAGGGGAATTTACAGATAGATAGAGAGAGACTGTTGCTAAGTTGGACCGATCGATAAAATACGAACGTACAGTATATGAAACGGACTTAAGTTTCTGGAAAGACAAAAGGAGAAATTTTTATTGACTCTTTCATTTTATTATGTGTGTGTTGGAAGGATAATATTTTTTTAATTTCATTGTATTAGAAATTATTCATAGATTAAAAAAAGACCAAATAAGACATACAGTAGTTATATTTATGTATAAGGGAGATAGATGCATTAGATAGATAGACAAACAGGCATTTGATGTATAAATAAAATTCTTAATCATTTATATATACCTAGGCTTGGGCCACCACCCGTATATGATCCCGACTTTTCCGTGTTGTGGCCGACTTTGGAACATTTGGGGTTACCGTGTCCAAACGAATCTGTGTATATAAAACGCGTGTATATCGAGACCTGACTGTACTTACATATACTCAATACATTTATGATTATTTAATGCTGATTAGCAAACCATTACTGTATACAGTATTACTGTATATTACTGTATTCAGATCACTATTAGTCACACTCGACATTAGTAAAGCCTTCGATGCCATCCCCCGCCACAACCTAACAAACAAAATCTACAACACAAACATGCACAACAACACAAAAAGGTGGCTGGCCAACTTCCTAGCAGGCAGATGTGCACACGAACACCTGGACCTGTTCCTCATGCCCCTCCCTCTCCCAGTCAAATCCCTCGCCTAAAACCCGTCCACCTCTCCTCCCCAACCCACCTAGCCTTTCCATATCATCCACTCCCCCTCCCTAAAACCCGTCCACCTCTCCTCCCTAACCCACCTAACCTCCCCATACCATCCACATCCTCAACTCAACATACCACACCCCATCCTAATCCATTCCAACCCCCATCTCCTGCTCCCCAATCCCCACCCCCACCTCACCCATCCCAACCTCCAGCCCCTCCCTCACCCACACCCTCACCCCCACCCCATCCTCGTGCAGCAGCACCCAACATACATCGTGCACATAACATTAACATTCTCCAATTGAACATAGATGGCATTAACACAAAGAAACACGAACTCTCACACTTCATCAAACAACACAACATACACATTGCCATCTTACAAGAAAAAAAACTCCGCACATCACAAAAAACACTCACATTTCATAATTTCACCACCATCA
Source organism: Paralithodes platypus (assembly GCA_032716605.1). Classification (NCBI taxonomy): domain Eukaryota; kingdom Metazoa; phylum Arthropoda; class Malacostraca; order Decapoda; family Lithodidae; genus Paralithodes; species Paralithodes platypus. The sequence goes on along the minus strand of CM064516.1, from coordinate 25,293,336 downwards.
GACAAGACCGGGCTGTCGGCGGGGGCGGTGGACTCATCACCCTGGTACACAATGAAATATCATACATAGTAACCAGTATACAAACCAAATCCCTCCTCCCCCCAAATGATAACACAACAGAAATACAATCAATTAAAATACGCACTGGCAACCAATCCAACATAACCATCATAAACACATACATCCCTCCCCAAACATCCCCTACAGTACCAAATTAATACAGACCACACTTACAACACATCACAAACACCCCACACATCATCCTGGGTGGTGACTTCAATGCCAAGACGTCGGCCTGGTTTGTCGACAACCCCGACACAGACAGAGGGCTGGTACTACAAAACCAAACAGATAACCTCATCATCCTTAACGACATCCATCAACATACCCATATTCCTCACCAAGCCCTCTATAACCCATCATCTCCAGACATCACCTTTTGCTCCCCAGAACTCGCCCCCACAACATCCTGGAGGGTGGTCAGAACCTTAGGCTCTGACCACCTCCCGATCATTATCACCACCAAAACCAGACTCACCCCAGCTAGCCACAAACACACATACACCAATTATAAAAGAGCTAACTGGGAAGCATTTACAAATGAGACAGAACAACACTTCACAACTCTAAACAGTACACCCATCACTAACATCAACAATGCTGTACACATACTCAATAAAACTCCAAAACGCTGACAAGAAACACATTCCAAGAGGTAACAGAAAAAGACACAACCCCAACTTCACACCAGAAATTCAAAACCTCATCAGACAACGCGACACACTAAAACACTCCCCAGCACCCCACACACAAGACATCACACAACAAATTCAAGCACTCAACACCCAAACTAACAACAAAATACAAGAACAACAAAAACTAAATTGGAATAACTTCCTACAAACACTTGATCACAAAACAAACCCCAAAAACTCTACAAAACACTAAACAGCATCACACTTTCCAACAGCAACACAACACAATCACATGCTGCAATCACAACAACAGACTCTACTCCTTCATGTAAACAACAAGCAAACACTCTCATCAATCACTTCTCACATGTCAGCCACCTAAAACCTCACAAAGACGACGACGTGTCATCCGACGTAAGAGACAATTCCCCACAGACCCTGACTATACACCCTTCACCAATCACCAGACAAAGCATATCATCAACAATCTCAAGCACTCACCCGCCTGTGGCCTAGACAACATAAGCAACATACACCTCAGACACCTGGGACCACAAGGCATACAAGCACTCACTAACATATCAAACTACAGCTATTCACACAACACAATACCAGACATTTGGAAGCATGGTATCATCATCACATTCCCCAAACCCAACAAAGACCCCACGCTACCCTCCTCGCACCGCCCCATCACACTCCTTTGCTCCCCCTCCAAAGTCATGGAACGCCTAGTATTACAACTAATTACACCCGACCTACCCCTAGCTCCAACACAACATGGCTTTAGGCCACTGCACTCCACAAACACTCTTCTCACAGACCTTACACAAAGAGCTTTTGACGGCATCAACTCAGCTAGACCACCACACAGATCACTATTAGTCACACTCGACATTAGTAAAGCCTTCAATGCCATCCCCCGCCACAACCTAACAAACAAAATCTACAACACAAACATGCACAACAACACAAAAAGGTGGCTGGCCAACTTCCTAGCAGGCAGATGTGCACACGTATCTTTTGCCGGTCAGTCATCTAAAATCAGAAACTTTCCAAACGGAGTCCCACAAGGATCCGTCCTATCGCCCGCACTCTTCAATCTGTACATGCACGATATAACTACACCCAATACGCCCCAAATAAACTTAGCCTCCTATGCAGATGACATAACACTCACATGCACACACCATGACCCAAAAAGAGCAACAGATCTCCTTCAACCCTATCTCAACACACTACATGGCTGGTGCACTACAAACAGACTTAATCTAGCCCCAGCCAAATCCACCGCAACCCTGCTCACAAGCTGGACAGGTGAACACGAATACATCCCTCAACTCACCATAAACAACACACCCCTAACACATACACACACACCCAAAATCCTAGGAGTAACATATGATACTCATATGACATTCAAACAGCACACCACAAACATTAAAAAGAAACTGACACCCAGACTTAACGCCCTCAGGTCACTTGCTCACACAAAATTTGGACACAACAAAGAAACTACCACCACAGTATATAAACAATACATAAGATCAGTGATGGAATACGCAAGCCCAGCCTGGGCTTCTAACCTAGCTGAAACACATCATAAGACCTTACAGACTATTCAAAACAAAGCCCTGAAGATCATTACAGGCTGCACAGCTACTGCACCCACAGATCACCTACATCAAGAAACCAAAATCCTCAAAGTCAAAGACCATCTGGACATGAGAGGCACTCAATTCCTGGCAGCAGCCTCCACGAACCAAGACCACCCACTAAACTACATGGCAACACACCCACAGACACCAAGAAATATCAAAACAACACCCAGCACACGGTATCACACACAATTATTGTCCTCTCTCCCTCCCTGCCCACCCCGAACCAACTTCCAGAAGCACATCCATACTCATATCTCTCGCCAATCCATCCACTCACTCACAGACAACACGCAGCTGCATGCACGACCTCCCGAAATCCATCCTTCCGAATCCTCCCTCCCTCGCGAGGACAGAGTCCACCTGGCCAGGCTGAGATGCGGACACCATCCAGCTCTCCTGAGCTATCAGAAGAGACTGGATGACTCCGTTGTCGACGCCTGCCCGGGATGTAACACAGCACCCCATACCATTAAACACATCATAGAAGACTGCATTTCACACAACCACTTACGCCAACAACATAATCTACACTCAATGAGAGCTCTGTGGGAAAGCCCGATCGTGGCCATGGCCTTCCTCAGGGACTCGGGGCTGTTCGGCCAGGCAGCTTAGGGAACAACAACAACAACAACAGTAATGGGTTACAATGCTTAGACAACGTTAAACTGTGCCACAGCCATTTGTATTGTTTTGGGTTCAAGCGGTGCCAGCAGCAATCTAGTGGCCATAACTGAAACTGATGTCTTTGGTCCAAATCATAGGCGCATTTTTGCTTGAGTTTTGGCCAGTATCATACCGTAACGCTAACTGAACTCTGTATACTGTACATCCATACACATACATACATAAAATTTTAAGACTGAGTGTTCCACACATACGTGCAGTTTCAGTCTCTTGTCCTAATGGCGGCGTTCCAGGCAACCCTGTTAATTAAAGGTGAATTCCAGGGATGAAACCTATTCAAACTACAATGTCCATTGGGATCTGCTTGGTGTTAGGTACATGATACTGAAGAACTTTCATCAATTTGTTTTAACAACATAGAAATATAGCTTATCTAAGTTATTTTATATGGCGCGAACTGGCGTGTTTACCATGACGTCATTTTGTGCAATGGCGGGAACTCTTGACATGGGAAATGGGTGAATCGGTGTGGTTTTTTTATGTGAGAAACTCTAATGATTTGTATGCATGTTTACAGCTCAACATTTGGCTTCACCACTGTCTGGTCAAGGGACCGCGATATATAAATTTAACAGAAAACTATATTATCATTACGAAATAGGCCTTAGAACTGACCTGTCTCAACTTTGGACCAGGCTAAAACACTCACAAACACTGGCTATATGTTTATTTTTGGCTTGATAGGATTATTTCTTGATGTGCACCACATCTTCAGGACGTTGTTCGATCGTTTGCAGAGCTTGAGTGTTGAATTGAAAGATATTAATTACGAAAAACAGGCCGGACAGTCCAGGACTGCATATCTTGTTTACAAACTAGGCTCTCCATACAATGGCGTCAATCCCGAGCCGTTGAACTGGTCCAGCTGATCGCCGAGTTGCCAACGACATTATATACTAGTATTTTTGTCTGGAGTTTAACCCTTGTCTAGCGGGATGTTTTGGGCTCATTTGGGCATATTCAGGCCCTCCTGCATGATAAATCAAGCATCTGCATGAAAAAAAAATATTTACCAAAAAACTAGGCACTAAAAGCTTCAAAATGAGACCAGAACGAGCTACGTAGCACTCGTGGTTCTCTTGCAGTGGTGCCACGAACATGGAAGTTTAGCATATATCGGTATATTTTTCCCAGCTATGCTCACTACTGGCTACACTGCCGGCCTCTCGAGAACACAGGGAACATGAGTTAATGGGCGGTGGTAAGCCCTGGGAGTCTGCTGTCTGGCCCGCTGCTCTCCCGGCCATTTGCACTCGATTTTAACCCTTTAAAAGCCTTAATAATGCTCCTAACTTGCTGCAAATTGGTGCACGACTTAAGTCGAGCGCCGCTCTTTAAGGGTTAATGGAATTATATCGATATTGCCCATATACATATTACAGTATATTCATGCCAAGTTATGACCCTGCATTAATCTTTGTTTTTTCGTTCATCCCTGTAGTTCACCTTTAAGGGCTACTTCACTTGTCAAGTTCTTGGATTTGAAATCGGCGCGTATAGTCCGATCCCAGGTCTTCCTCGGTCCACCCCTTGGTGCAGCTCCCTCCACAATCACAGACCTGCATTTTTTCACCCAATTTTGTTCATCCATTCTCTCCACATGTCCATACCATCCCAGTCTACTTGTACGCATCACCTCGCTAATACTCTTTATACCTAAACGTCTCCTCAGCTCAACATTTGTTATTCTATCCTGTAGCCTGGCCCCACACATCCATCTCACCATTCTCATCTCATTACGCTCCATTCTGTTGACATCCTCTACTTTAACGGCCCATGTTTCTGAGGCATACGTCATTGCACTTCTAACACATGAGGCATACACCTTTCCCTTCAGGGGGAGAGGCATTCTTTTCATGGTCAGGATTGGCATCAGTTCTCTGAACTTCCCCCAGCCACACCTAATTCTAGCAACAGTGGCAGCCTCGGCCCCACCACCGGCAGAGATGGTATCTCTTAGGTAACAAAACTTGTTCACCAGCTCCAAAGACTCATTTCCAAAATTCACAGCCACAGGATCATCACTTAACACAAGCACTGTAATTTATTATTATGCCTTGCTTATCAGCAATATAGACCTATTAAAGTACAGTATTGAGTACAGCGCTCGGTCCCGCATAGTGCGAGAAATTGGTCGATAAAGTGCGTCGCACTATGTGAATTCACATATCTTATGGGAAAAAACGTAATTGGTCGATCGGTCCTCCATATAGCACACATATCTTTCCTTATATTGTTATTTATACTGACACAAACATACCAAGAACAAATGTTAATGATAAATATAGCATATCAATGGTAAATTAGACTTTTCCTTACCTTAAATTCTACACTTGATATGATCACAAACCCGAGAATGCGAGATAGCGTCACACAGTACGGGGTTAAAAATGTCTGACTGACCAGCCTATCTCCATGCCCAAGCTGCTCAAATACCAGTGATGCCACGAGTCAGGCGGGTAATTTATCGCACTGTACACATTTTGGCCGCACTAATAGGTGTTGGCGGCACACCATGGCGGAAGGCGGACGCAAGTTTGAGGCTCCGGCATATGTTATGGGAATAGTCAATTAATTCAAGGATATCGAGTGCATACGGGGTTAACAAGAAGAGGAAGGATTTAGTGAAGGTTTGGAGGATATATTGGTGTGGTGGAGGGGTGATATATAGTGTAATAAGAGTGTGTAGTGACGGGACAGCGGTAGGGTTGTGAGTTGTTGAGTTTGTAAACAAACATGGCAGAGGGAATTTCGGGTATGACGGAGGCGGAAGGAAGGTTACAACGTTTTCGGGGATTTAAGAGCACAGATAAGAAGTTAGAAGAGGTTAGTATTGTGGTGAAGGATTTGGAAAAGTGGATGAGTGATACGGAGAAATGGAAGGGGGATATTGGTGAGAAAGTTAAGGCACTGTGTGTAATGTGTGGTGTGATAGGTGGGGAAGGGAATAGGCCTAGCGAAGGAAGTGAATGCAGGCCTTTTTTGGCAGTTAATGAGAGCCTAGAGATGGTATTGAAAAGGGTAGATGAACTGGGAGCAGAGAATATGGCATTGAAGGAGCAGCTGAAGGAATACGAAGGACGTTTCACGGAAGTAAAGGAGTCGACTGCATGGACGGTGGTAGGTAAACAAAAAGTCAAGGATTTAGAGGATATTATGAAAGAGCAAAAGGAAGAAATGAATATGACCAAAAAAAGTTTTGAGAGTGCAGTTGTAGGGGTCATGAAGAACAAGGAGAGTGTCGTGAGGGAGGCCATGGACAGGGATAGGGGTGTAATCTTGTATGGAGATATAGAGACTCCTATGAATGATAATGGAGTGAGAAAAGTGAGGGATATGGAGACAGTGAAGGAGGTCTTGAAAGGTGTGAATGAGGACGAATATGGATGGGAAGGGCAGGTGGAGAAGATCAGTAGGATAGGTAGATATAAAAGGGGAGAGATGAGACCTATAAGGGTACAGTTTAAAACTAGGGTAGTGGCGGAGACTGTGACAAATTTTAGTTGGAGGCTAAATACAAATGATAAACTGAAACACATAAGACTAAAGAAGGATTTGAGTATAGAACAAAGGAAAAAAATTAAGGAATTACAAGAAAAGGCTGATGAAAATAATGGAAAGTTGGATGAGGAGGATAAGAGAAATTTTTACTGGAGAGTGAGGGACGGAAAAGTGAGGAAGTGGTTTATAAGAGTAGAAAGGAGGGGGAGATCAGGGAGGGGAGAGAATGTGATGAGAGTTGTGACGGAGGAGGAGAACGGGGTGGAGGTGTCACAGGGAGAGACAGGAGACAAAGAGGCAGACCCAGTAGTGCTAACAGGGGAGTAGGGTACGGACTGGAGGAGCGGGATGGTGTAATTGCTGAAGGAATGGTAGATGGATTAAGGATTATGTTTAGTAATGTGGATGTGTTTACTCAGGACAAGAAAAGAGAACTGATATGTAGGTTGCAGGATGAAGAGGAAAAACCTGATGTCATAGCCCTACAGGAAGTAAGACCAAAAAAATTTAGAATTGAAAGGGAACTGGTGGAATATAGTTTGGAGGGTTTTGAGTTATATGAGAGAAATGCTATTAGAGCAGAGGTTGGAAGAGGACTGTTTATATATGTAAGAAAAGAGCTCAAGGTTAATGAGGTGGATATGAGACAGCAGTATTGTGAGTATTTGTGTATTGAAGTAAAATGTGTAAGAGGATCAATTCTAATTGCCTCTATATATAGAAGCCCAAATAATAGCAGGGGAGAGGATGATAACCTACTGAAAGCAATGGAGGAGATAGATAATAGAGAGAACAAATATAAAATTTTGATTGGAGATTTCAATTTGCCAGGGATCAACTGGGCAAATTGTACTACTCCAGTGGGACAGGGTAGCCTGGAAAATAAGTTTATAGAGAAAGTGAGAGATTGTTTTTTAACGCAACATATTGTAGAGATGACAAGATATAGAGATGGGACGCAGGGGAGTGTACTTGATTTGATTTTTAGCAATGAAGAGGATATAGTGGAACATGTTAATGTGGATAGCCCTATAGGTCGTAGTGACCATGCCTGTATAAGCTTTAGTTGTAACATTAAATCGGAGAGGGATAATAGAAGCAATAGAAAAATATACATGTATGATAGAGCAGATTATGAGCTGCTGAGACGGTGTTTGGACATTGACTGGGGGGAATATTTGAACGGTGAAGACGCTGAAGGAATGTGGAGGAAAATTAGAGTCAAACTGGAGAATGCTGTATCCAAAAGTGTACCAGTAAGGGAATATAAGGATAAAACAAAATTGAGGAAAAGAACTAACCCAGAATTGCCAATGAAAAGAAAGCTTTGGATATTGATTAGAAGAAAGAAACGATTGTGGGAAAGATTAAAATTGTTAAAAAAGAACAGGGGGTCTAGTATAGAGGCTAAGGAAGTGGATCTGGAACGCAGACAAATAAACAATAAAATAAGGTGGGAAACAAGGAGGGGGGTGAAGGAGAGGGAGAGAGAGATAGCTAGAAATGTGAAGGATAATCCAAAAATATTCTGGAAGTACATTCAGGAAAAGTTAACAAGAAGAGTAGGGATCCCAGAGCTGGTGGGGGGGTTGAATGATGGGAGTAGAGCGGAGACTGATAAGGAGAAAGCAGAGGTGCTGGGGAAATACTTTGGGGGGTACTAACAGTGGAGTCTGAGGATGCAGTGCCTACTATTCCCATGAAACAGGCACCGGCACTAGAACTAGTAGAGTTTTCCCATGCTAGAATAAGAAGGGCTATAGAAAAAATGAACAGAAGTAAGTCACCGGGACCGGATGGGATACACCCAAGAATCATAAAGGAAGGAGGGGAGATGTTAGTAGAGCCATTGAAAATGTTATTTGAGGTATCGTTTAATACAGGACAAATCCCGATGGACTGGAGAGAGGCGAACATAACAGCTATATTTAAGAAGGGAAAGAGAAATTACCCAGGGAATTATAGACCAGTCAGTTTGACAAGTGTTGTGTGTAAACTAATGGAAACGGTAATTAGAGAAGGAATAATGGATCATATGAAGTCAAACCAACTTTTCAGTGGGAGACAGTTCGGATTCTTGCCGGGGAGGTCGACGGTACTACAGCTAATTAAGGTGGTAGATGATTGGATGCAAATTCTAGAAGATGGTGATGTAATAGACGTGGTATATTGCGATTTTATGAAGGCCTTCGATAAGGTCCCACATAAAAGGTTAATAGAGAAAGTTAGAAGCTATAATATAAGGGAGAAATGTGTGAAATGGATAGAAGCCTTCCTGAAAGATCGGAGACAGAGGGTACTGGTGAATGGAATAGGCTCGGGGTGGAGGGAAATTACAAGTGGGGTACCTCAGGGATCTGTGTTGGGACCACTGCTGTTCGTTATATTTATCAACGACTTGCCTGAAGTTATAACTAATGGAAGTGAGGTATACCTGTATGCGGATGACACTAAACTGTATAGAAGAGTGAGGAGTAAGGAAGATATGGGTTTGCTTCAAGGAGATGTGGAGGGCATGAAGGGATGGTCTGAGCATTGGTTAATGCCTTTTCATCCAAAAAAATGCAAGTACATGCGGATTGGGACCAGCAAGATAGACAAGGTAGGATACAGTATGTATGAAGCGATGGAGGAAGTGAGTGCAGAAAAGGATATAGGAGTAGTGATAGACAATAAGTTAAATTTCTCAGAACATTTAGCGGAAAAGATAAACAAAGCCAATAGAATTGTAGGGCTGATAAGGAGGACATTTGTGTCACTTGACGAAGAAATCTTCAGGAATCTATATACAGCGCTGGTTAGGCCGCACCTGGAATATGCAAACCAGGTGTGGGCTCCATATATGGTAAAGGATATAGAAGCAGTGGAGAAAGTGCAGAGGAGAGCTAGCAAGCTGGTACCAACGTTGAAGAACGCGGGCTATGAGCAGAGGTTGCGGACACTGGGGCTTCCGACACTGGCATATAGGAGAAAGAGAGGGGATATGATAGAGACTTTTAAGATAGTGTCAGGAAAGTACGATGAGGATGTGTGTGAAGGTATCTTCTTGATGCGGGAGGGAACAAGAACGAGAGGACACTCTAAGAAAATTTACAAAGAAAGAAATAGGCTTGAGAAGGCAAAGAACTCATTTTGTGATAGAGTGGTAAATGAGTGGAACGCACTGCCCCAGTATGTAGTCGATTCCGAATCAATAAGGGAGTTTGAAAGTAATCTTGATAAAGCATGGGGAAGACAAGATTTGAAGTTTGATTATATAGCAAAGATACAGAATAGTAAAAATGTTGCGTCTGCTACCGCCGCCGCCAACACCGTGAACGACCGCAGCAGTGCAAGTACTGGTACTGAGCTGGATACACAGGCATAGTTTGCCTTTTTCCAGAGGATCTACTGTAAGAAAACTGTAAGAAATAGAAAACTCCCCGGATTTAGCCCATATTTCCACCCGACTCGCAATAAAAGATCGTATTTGCATTTGTTGATAATTTTGTGTTTAATATTTTCATTGGTCGCACTAATCAAAATTCGCACTGTTTGAACTCGCTTTAAACGGGACCGGGCTGTACCTGGAAGCAAGTGTATCAATTCCAGCTTTAGTTGGTGTAACAATTCTGGGTCATTGGGTGACTAGGTTCTAGTGGGTGTATGTGTGGGGTTGGGTGGTCTAGGAACATATTCAATTAATTTGAGGTTATTTCACTGTTTTTAGTTCAGTGGGTTATTTAACCCTCGCTATACAATATTTCGCTAACCGATCGGGTTTCCAGGAACGTATCCCAATCGGATATCGAGGGATACCTGTACCTGTACATGAAAATCATGAAATTAATTGAAAACCCCCAGATACAATTGGCGCGAAAGTTCAAAGCTGGCCAGGGGATGAGGGTTAATTCACAGTGGATGAGAATGATAATAAATTACTTTTCTTATGCAATTATTTCACAGTGAAGGGGAATGATAAATAATTACCTTTCTTTCTTAGTATTATTTGGAGAGAACAGGAAGTAAAACTTTCTGTACATCATAAGCCACAAACACAATCATGCACGTACAATCTCTCTAATTTTTTATTTATTTATGTTTCATAATTCACTTTCTTAGAACTGTTTTAATCTCGCAGGGTCAAGAGATCAGCGAGGAAGAGTGTGTGAACATGGAAGCGATTAAGACTACTCAGACGGCATTGACACATGCACATACACGAACACATTAATTTTTATTTAGTTATATATTGGTATGTTACACAATGAAGTTACCCAGAATTCTATTTTGAATTCGCAGGGTAAGGAGGTGAGTGAAGGAGAGCGCATGAAGATGGGAGCATTTGAGACGGCCCTGGCAGCGGCGGAGGACGAGTCGGACGTACAGGCTGCCAAGACTGCCAAAGCTGAGGCCGCCGCAGAACTGGCAGAGTTTGATGAAAACATTCCCATTGAAGAAGGTGAAGGAGGAGAGGAATTAAGTAAAGCAGAACAAGAAGTGGCCACCCTCATGAAACAGGTTAGTTTCATGTCTCATGTATGTAATCTTGTGTTTGTCAGCTTGATCTTGTGTGTGTTAGTTTAATCTTGTATGTTTTTTAAATTTGATATATGTGTGTGTTCATTTTATGTTTTTGTGTGTTAGTATAATCTAGTGTGTTTGTTTAATCTGTATGTGTGTGTGTTTAATCTTTTGTAAGCCTGTGTGTTTAGATCAGTTCATAAACTCTTGTGTAAAGATCAGTTCAATCTCCTTTGTATGTGTGTGCCATTTACAAGCTATATACTGGGTAAAAGTAAGTGTGTCCACAATATGAAGGTGAAGGAGGAGAGGAATTAAGTAAAGCAGAACAAGAAGTGGCCACCCTCATGAAACAGGTTACCAATTTGCCTTTAGATTTAGTATATTCAGAGCTTTGCTTTATTATAGATTTGCACTTTGACAGATTTGTTAAGAATGGTAATTATTTCATAAATGTTTATACATATTTTGATAATGCATCACTTAGCTCTACTCCCACTAGTTCAGTATATGTTGATAGAACTAAACTTAACGATGCCCTTAAATTCCTCCTTTTCAATACTTATGTTAGATTCGGGCCTTACATTTTCAAACAAATATTAGGAATTCCTATGGTTGGCAATGCTAGCCCTTTAATTGCAGATTTATTCTTGCTTGCTTTAGAATTTAAATATATAAAAGACTTAGTTTACAGTAGCAAGATAAATAACATCCCAGAAAAAATAAAACTTGCTAAATTGTAAGTAATAATAGTAGATATATTGATGATATTCTCGTTTGCAATATGTTAAAGTTTAATCAAGTTGCTAAACTTATTTATCCTAATTCCATCCCCCTCACACAAGGTAACGTAAAAGATAAAGTTGAAAATTTTCTTGATATAAATATACAGATTGTTAATGAACAGTGCCACAGGCCGTAGCTCGATTGGTAGAGCGTTCGCCTGCTAACCGTGAGGTTGACGGTTCGAGCCTCGGGCCAGCCAGTGAGTTATTGGCAGATGTCAGTACTGTTGGTGAACGGTGCGGTCTAGCAATCTGTGGCAACTATTCACTAAGTCCCTGATTCATCAGGGCACCCACCCTAGCCTTGCTATTCAGCAGAGTGTATATGGTGGTAAAAACTGCATCATCACAAAGTTGATGATTTTAATTTTAACATGATAAACTTTCCTTTCCCTAGTAGTAATATCGATAGTAAAATAACTTATACTTGTTTTTATTCCCAGTTAATAAGATTTTGTAAAATTTGCACTAAAGTAGATGACTTTTGGGCTAGAGCTAGGTTACTATACAGACTCTTAGTAGACAGATTTTGAGGCAAGTAAATTGTTACATAAATTAATCTTTTTAGGGTCAAGTATTGACTGTATTCTAAACAAATTACATCAATAATTTTATCAAGCATTTTTAACTTGAAGTTTCTTGTATAACCTCTGCTTACTTTTTGTCTGTATTTATTAATTGTTTATTTTTTTCTATTATTTTTGATTTTTTTAAATTAATTGTTCTTGTTAACCTCTGAAGTGCGCATGGGGGGTATGAGACACCTCTGCCTGTGCGCATGTATTTGAGCTGTTTCCATCACTAAAATATTTATTTTACCATAAATAGCATTAATACTAAAGGTATTAACCTGTTACAACAATAAAACAAGTGAAAACAGCGTTTGGATGGTCAAAATCGGCGATACAGGCCGGGAGTTACATAATGTATGGCTGAGGCAAGCTCCTCTCCCGCCACTTTTCCCCAAGGCTGGAGAGACACTGTCGATCGATACTCTCTCTCTCTCTCTTGTACTCGCTTGCTAACAGTGATGACAATGCCCTGCTTGCAACTCGCTAATGTTAGCACAAAAATATACCACAGAATAAGGGAATAACAGGGAAAATAGGTGATAACTGAAGGAGGTGAGGAAACTGGGGAAGGAGGGGAGGTAGAGGAGTAATATTTTGCATGGCCCAGGGGCAATTTTTTTTTTTTTTTTTTTTTTTTTTTTTTTTTTTTTCGGTGTTTTAAATTGATTTTCTTTTTCCCTGACTCTTAAGAGTCTTCCCGCAGTTCTCGGGTTAAAATTAAATCTGTTATGGCTTCTTCATATTTTACAATAATTTTTCTTTATGGTGGATGGGAATCGTTAGCTTTGGTCGGCAACCCATCTAGGGGAGTAAGCCTGATACAAATCTGTACTGCTTATCTAAGTGTAAGGCAGGTTAGTGGATGGACTAGGTCACTAGTCGAACACCACTTTAGAAAAATAGTGCTAACAAGATACATAGAGGGCTTCGGAGTCGGACAGATCCTAAATTAAGTGGTGAATCCTGTAAGTCCTTCAGTAAACTGGCTCAGGTTGTCCCTCTTACAGGGAATAGGTCCGCATGGGGGCCTTCTGTGTATGGCCACCCTCATTAACCCGTCCAATCCCAGCGACGGCTACTAGCCATCAGTAGATAAGTCACTCCCCAGTCCCAACGACAGCTAGGAGTTGCAGTAATGTAATTTCCTTGTAACTGCCTGTATCAGGCTGTACCTGGTACCACGACCGTTTGAGCACTGCTCTCGATATGGCAACACTTCTCATCTTATATAAGACCCAGTGAAGGGTGGGAGATCCAGTCTTCCTTCATCTCTTGGGGTGGAAGCTTGTTATATCTTGCAATTTTAGCCACATTGCTTGGGACTGGGGGGGGGGGGGGGGACTTTTATTACTGTATCCTCCGGTACAGTAGGGGTTAAGGGGAGTAAGCCGTCCGTCAATAGATAGATAGATAGATCTATTCATTTTCGATAGTATCAATTGCTTGCTTTTGCGATTTCCTTAGTTTATTTGTACAATAAATGTAGGTTAATTGATAGGGGTCACTTGAGGCATGCTATACTTACAGGTACCTACCCGATAGCACTATCGTTAGTGAGTGCTATTTGTATTTTGTACTATTGTTAATGTCATGTCAAGTTGCAAATTTGATTTTAATAGAACATTTTGATACTACAGTGGAGCCCCCATTTTCGCTACACCGGTCTTCGCTGATTCAATTCTAGCACCACACACAAAATATTCCCAATTTCAATTCTCGCGCCAAAAGCCTCAATTCTCGCATCAAAATCCCAGCTGAAACCCGAAAAAATAGCAAAAATAACGAAAAACTCGACATAAAACTAGAAAACAAACAAAAATAATAATTTTGTTTTAACATAACGAAAGAATCTGCCAGGTGCTTGCCGTTTAGAGACGAAATCCGAGTGAATCCGAGATCCGATTGTCAAATGCACAAGATGCCGCCATCTTTGTATGACGTCATCACTAAGCAGACACTTGCAGTTTAGCTAGTATCTGTGTTGACAAAACCGTTTGCAAGCTTTTTTGTGCCTGAACCCCTTATCTCTCGCGTTTATTATAACCTCTAGTACATCTAGTGATAGGGATGGTTGGCCTGGTGTTAGCAATGAAGGAATTTCATGCTCAAAACACAGAGCAAAGACCAGTCCATGTCGGACGAAAGCGATTGAAATGCCTAGCCTAGACGATGTTAGCCTAGGCTAGGCTAAATATGACAATGATTTATAATAAAATCTGTGTGGTAAGTAATCTTCTCATAATACGTATTTATACGTCTTTTCCTCATACAGTAATATGTATTTATTGGATGTATTTGGGGCGAAATGGGTACTTGAGGGGTTGCTGGACGAATTTAGAACCTAGGCCTAGGCTAGGCCTAAAAAAAATCGCATGATAGAAACAATGCCCCAATCTACAGTATTTATGGTTAGGACTGTCATTTAGCCATGTCTACATTATTATTTACAATGCATAAGATTTAGGCCTAGGCTACTTGATGTAGCCTAGACAAAAAACATGTTTTCATAGCCTATCACTGGGAAAAAGTGCAGAAATTGTTTAGATATTGGGCCTTTTTTTCTAGTTATTAAAAACTTATTCTATGGTGTATTATATGATACAGTATAATGCATAACATTTTATTTGTGTACAATAAAACATGTTTTCATAGGCAAAAAATAGAAAAAGACGCAAATTTTGGCATGAGCACGGAACCGATTGAATTTTCTCCATGAGAACAGTGCCCCGTTCTTGGCTGTTTCAATCCTAGCTCTATTTCTGCGGAACCGATTAGCAGCTAGGATGGGGGCTCCACTGTAATTGTAGTTTCTTTATTCATGCAGAGTTTAGACAAATTTGCCAGACCGTCCCCGACTTCCCAAATTGACTAATTCCTTGAACGTGACGATAGTGCGTTGTTATGTGTGCCATTAGTTTGCTTGGGAAACAGATTAACTTGCTCATTTAGTAATGTACGGTACATCCTATGTGGTTGATTGTGTTCTTTTATTTCATAAATTTTATTTTAGTTAGTGTTATTTCCACTTAGCGATTTTGATAAGTTATTTTACCTTTATCTTGTATCGTCCCAGTTTTGGTTTGTTTAGTTTGCAAGTTTTACATTTTAATTAATATACCACTTTCTTTCGTTAAGTACTTGTCTAATATGTAAAGCACATACTGTACATGACCACATTTACATGACTACAGTCAATCCTTGAGTAGCATGGTCAGTGGTCACTGTAGACGGGCCGCGGTATGTGGTACAGTAAACCCTCACTAACTCGGACTAATTGGGGGGAGACCACTTCCGAGAAGCCCGATTTTCCGAGATGTCCGAAGCCCGACTTATGTCTGACTTAAGAGAGGGAAAATTCCGAATTAGAAGAGGAAAGTCTGCATCAGAGAAAATTGAGATTTTTTTTTTTTTTTTTTTTTTAACAACATGTGAAATTCATCATATTAATGAGAAATACGAACCTTATTATGTTTTCAGGGACAGTACAGTACATAGTAATTAATATTAACACAATAATTATAAGGCTTAGGCTTCAATTCATCCTAAAATCACTTAAAACTGAGTGAGAGAACATTGTAAACCGGACACAAATCCCGTCCATCTCGGAAATTTCCGAGATATACAGGGACATTTCCGAGAGGCCGATGCCATTCCGAGAAGTGCGGGTTTCCGACTAAAAAGAGTCCTAAAATCACTCCTTACTGACACTCAACCTTAATTTTCATGACTAAAATACTTATAGGCATTAAGTAGAGTAACAATGCAACATAATACAGTACTTCAATGCAATTACTGCGATGATAATGATGATGTTGCTTTACCCTCACGCACACACCCCTTTTCATTGTTGATACCAAACCTCTTGAAGCCAAGGGAGGAGACGATGGAATGATGATACATCTCGGCTTGTCCCATGGATAGGGATTAATTATAATGTAAAACTTGCAAAATAATAAAACCAAAACAGGAACGTCACAATATAAAGACAAAAGAACTAATAAAATTCACATGCAGTTTCGATTTATGCCAGGACGTGGCACAGCTGATGCTATCTTCATTCTTAGGCAACTGCAAGAGAGTTTCTTAGAGAAAAACAGAGTTATACACTACAGTACCTAGTTTTTGTAGATCTGGAGAAGGCCTTTGACCGGGTGCCAAGGGAAGTAATTCAGTGGGCTATGAGAAAACTCAAAAGAGTGGTTAGTGCGTGTGATAATGAGAATGTATGAGGGGTTACTGGCAGCAGTTACAGTGAATGGGGTGCTGAGCAAAGAGTTCTTAGTGAAAGTTGGAGTTCACCAAGGTTCAGTGCTGAGCCCATTACTGTTTGTCTTGGTCCTGGAGGCTCTGTCAAGGGACTTTAGGACAGGACTCCCATGGGAGTTGTTATATGCAGATGACCTAGTTCTTAGATAAAACAAAGGTCATGATTAGTGGAGTAGGGCACAGAATTATAGAAAATAGAGGCGACTATCCATGTGCAGTATGTGGGAAGTTACTCAATTCAATGTTGAATCTGTAGTGACTTGGTACACAAGAGATGTAGTGGGGCTAGAGGACCTTTGACAAGAATCATAGACTTTGAATGTACAGTGTGCAAGGGAGAACTTGTGTTGAATGACCCGCCTGTTACTGCTGATTTCAACAGTGTAACGCTGGAGTGTGTGAATAAATTCTACTATTTGGGCGATACGGTTTCTGCCGGAGGTGGCACTGAAGCTGGCTCCATTGCTAGATTCAGAAGTGGCTGGGGCAAATTTAGAAAGCTGTTGCCACTTCTGACCATGAGAAGACTCCCACTTCACCTTTAACCCCTCAGACCCGGTAGGGCTCTGAGGCACCCATAACAAACTAGGGCCAGGAACCCGGTAGGGCTCTGAGGCACCGGCAGCTTGAAAGCCTGTAAGCTTGTTTTGAAAGCCGTCCGTCCGACGCATGTAAACAACAGCCGGTTGGACCGACGCCGCGCATCTCCGACCACAAGAAGGAGAGGCGTCGCTTGTTTGTGTGTGGCTGTGTGTTATTGTTTAGTATTGAAAAGTGGCTGATATGGCTGACATCGCCACAAAGTTCTCTCCATGGAAATTGTCATCACAACTGAACCAGTTGACTTAGAGAGCTCTACTCAACGCCATTCTACAGGTACGAAACACATCTACGCTTGGGGATGCACGGGAATGCGGAAGCGGTTAAAATAACAAAGATATGGTAGCCTAGGCGTAGACATTTTAGGCCAAAACCCCCGGGTTTTGGGGAATATTTATAGAATGCGTAGCCGGTCCCAGAGGGTTAAGGGAAGGTGTATACCTCGTGTGTTAGGAGTGCGATGACCTATGCCTCGGAGACGTGGCCGGTTAAAACGGAGGATATCAATAGAATAGAACGGAATGAGAAGAGAATGGTGAGATAGATATGTGGGGTTAACCTCAGGGATGGGGTATCGAGCGAAGAATTCATTCAGAAGGCGTCTGGCCATTAGGAGTGTCAGTTGGTTTGGACACGTGGAGAGAATGGATGATCAGAACTGGGTGAAGAAATGACGGACTGAATGTGGGGGGAGCTTCGCGTAGGGGTACACCTAGAATGACGTGGGATCAGGTACTCTGGTCCAGTCTCAAAATAAAGAACTTGACGACAGAGGCATCAGGCATCCCTTGGCCTGGAAAGCCGCCATTTAGGACGTGAGACTGTAACCACATTCTCTTGGTCAAAACGGTCTTTAACCCTTCCTACCCGGGCGTCCTTGTGGAAGGACACCGCTGCAGAAGGGCAGGTACCCGGGCGTCCTTCTGACAGACAGTAAGCTTGCAAGCCTTGCAAGCTTGATCCGAACGCCGTGCGTCGGACGAATGTAAACAAAGTCTGTCGCTTCGTCACCGCACCTCCGAAAACAAGAAGGAGAAGACTCGTTTGTTATTGTACGTCTGTATGTCGTAGTTTCATTAGTGAAAAGATCGTCGTATTGCTAACATTGCCTGAAAATGCTCTCCACTAAAACCGTCATCACAACTGAACCAGTTGACTTAGAGAGATCTACTCAATGCCAGTTTACAGATTGGAATCCGCACTACGTTTAGGGATGCGTGGGAAATTTCTAGCAGTTAAAATAACAAAGATACGGTAGCCTAGGCCTAGACGTTTTTCGGCCATTTCGCCCGGGTACGGGCGACCGTCCTTCTAACAGGCAGCCCGGGTCCCGAGGGTTAAGTTTGTATGTATTGTATGTTTATCTCCCTCTGATCATTGTATCCTAAATGCCGACAATGTAACTCTAGCATTATTTAAAAAAGTAAATATATAAGTACAGTCCACTCCCCGTATCCGCGCTCCAAATATTCGCTAAACTTGTTATTCACGGACACCCTTAAATATCCTATTACTCGTTATCATCATCATCTCTGACGCCTTGTTTCCCCCTGGGAAACCCCCGCTAAAGGATGGCCATGACAGAAACGTCTCCAGGCTACTTTGTCAAGACATGCCTCCTTTGCCCGTGCCACAATGCCCCTTCCACTACGTGGAAGTTTTTCTTCAATATATTTTTCTACTTTTTTTTCCCATACCATAGGTGGTCTTCCACTAATAGCTGTTCCACTCACCTGACTCCCATATATCTTTCTTGGCATTCTGTCTTCATCCATTCTCTGAACATGACCATACCACCTCAAAGTACTTCTCTTTATCCACTCAACCACTCCACAATCAATGCCTAAAGCTTGCTCTTCCGTTCCAAAGGACTCATACACTTCCCTATTACTTGTCCCATCTATCCTATTCACACCAGCGCCATTCTGAAAAAGCTCATCTCCACAGCTCTCAGTTTGGAGAGGTCCTCGTCACTTGCTGTCCATGTTTCACTTCCATACGAGAGTGTTGGGAGAAGCACACTGTTTTTCAGTGACTTTTTAATTTCCTGACTAACCATTCTTCCTTTGAGAATACTATCAAGTTCTCCAATCACCTTTCTCCCTTGCATTTTCTCTCTTTTATCTCACTCTCCATTTTACCATATTTGCATAGTTCAGCTCCCAAATACTTGAAGCTTTCAACTTTTCTTTTGTTCCTTCTTAATTCTATATTTTGCCTTAAAATCTATGGTTTCATGCATTCTTCTCTCAAACACCATTACCTTACATTTCCCTACATTGACCTTTAACTTTCTCTTTTTGCATACCCTGTCAAAGTCTGTGACCACTTTCTGTAGTTCTTCTACATTTTCCACCCTGTCAAAGTCTGTGACCACTTTCTGAAGTTCTACATTTTCCGCCAACAGGACTGCATCATCCGCATATAGACATGTTAAAATCTTCCATGCTCTTCCCTCTGATTCCAGTCTAGCTCAAACTCCCATTGATCCCGCCCTAAATTCTCTAATAACACCGTCCATGTATATATTGAACAACCAAGCTGACATGACACATCCCTGTCTTACTCCTACATTGACCTTAAAAATTTCACTTATCCCCTACCTTCACATTTGCCATTGCATTCCCATAAAAAGATTTTACTGCCATTAGCAACTTTCCTCCCACACCATATACTGTTAACACATCCCACAGACCTTCCCAGTCTACTTTGTCATAGGCTTTTTCTAAATCCATGAATGAGTTTTCTGTTCTTGGCCAGATACTTCTCTACTAACAAACGCATTGAGGCTATCTGGTCAACGCAGCCCCTGCCCTTTCTGAAACCTCCCTGTTCCTCGCCTATTTTGTCATCCGTTATCTTCCGTAGTCTCTCTGTTACTACTGCTAGCAGAGGTACCCGGCATTGCCCGGGTTTAAATTCTACCATAATCACCATCATCAATCACTACTACCACAATCATCACAATACTACTACTACCATAATCACCGGCCTCGACCTCCCTGTGCCTCATTAACTCTCTGGATCCGGGGGCCTTCATATGTGGCGATCGTCGTGTCCGGGGGTATTCCTGAAAAATGGCTATCTTCATAATTCGATATCTACTGATTGAGACCACTTAGAGCAGTCAACTAAATTGCATAGTGTAGAACCAACCTTCGTCTGTAGACTGGCATTGAGTTGACATCGCTACGATAAGTGGTTGCTGAGATATGATGATGGGAATGGAGGTAATTTCCCGCATATTTTTGCCTGTGTCCGAACGCTTCGCCGATGCCCTGGCTAGCACGCACTAAGTCACTCGTTGCTTCGGTGGCTTTGGTACCGGTAGACGATATTATGTTTCTATGGTGATAATGTCATAGTTATTATGTCATTTATTTCTTTTACAACCATTATTGAGTTATGTGAAACTTTTTATAACATATTTTCGGCACTTTCACTGTTATTGGATATTATTGTGTCACTTTCACTCTTGTTATGAATTATTGTCACTCACTGTTATTATTGAGTTATTATTACTTGTTATACATTTGTGTGTCACTTTCACACGCTAGGCTAGGCTAGGCTAGGCTAGGCTAGGCTAGGCGAGCGTACGGTACCGCATCTTCACTAACCACTTCTTCATCGTCAAAGTCACTCCCAAGTTCACTCAGTTTACTATATTCACGAGCACCACATTCACCATCGTCATTATCCTCGTCATTATCGTCCTCATCGGTACTAATTAAGCCCAGAAACTCTATTCCATCCGCCACTTCACCCTCATCTTCACTAACCACTTGTGCTTCGTCAAAGTCACTCCCAAGTTCACTCAGTTCACTATATTCACTCAGTTCACTATATTCACTCCGTTCACTATATTCGCTTAGTTCTTCCAGAGTGTGTGCAACACTATCGGGACTAAGCACTGTTTTCTTGGTCGTTTTAGCCTTGCTTTTGTTAGGCATACGGTACGCGGCGGCGGGCGGCGATTCGGACTCAGCGATTTTTTTTTGGATTAGCTCCATCCATGTTGGATGCGTGACGAGAACTGATGCTGCATGTTAGTTTGTGCTTGGTGGCGCTGCGGTAGCCCACGCATAAACAAAAATCCGCCCGTGCGATTTAAACCCTTTGATTTTGCTTCATATGAGACCTCCCGGACTCCTAACCAAAATACGTTTTGCCTCATATGAGGCCTCCCGGATTCCATGGGTTAAACGGCGACCTCGATTTCGGCCGCTAAATGACCTCCGATTTTGGATCTGACTTCATCCATACTCCCATTTTTGGGGGCTGCCAACAACTTTCGTTCCATACACCTTTTCGATCGGAGGCCTCCTTCCCCCCCCCCCCCCCTCCCCTAGTGGGTAAGGGGGCCTTCATCTAATGGTGGAGGAAAAAAAGAATATGCCTCACGCATCCTACTGCGTGTCGTACAAGGCGACTAATAGGGGGATGGCGATAGACTTGTGGACCAACAGCCATTACTATGCAATAAAGTATTTTTCTTAGCACTGTCTTAGTATGGCACTGCTGAGGCTGGTGTGGTGCGGATAGGTGCCACAGGGGACTGAGTCTTACCTGGGCGCTGTTTGGCACGACACCTGTGTCGGCAACAGTGTTTGCATGTTAGAGCAGTGTTGGGGCAGGACTTTATTGTTCTATAGTCCAATTGCCTAATATACAGTAGAGTCTTGTTATGGTGCTGTCTTTTTGTAACTGTTGAGGCTGGTGTGGTTGCAGATACTGCAGGTGCAAGTGCTGCAGAGGGACTCTGTTGAGTCTTGCTGAGGTACGGTTAGCACTATACCAACATCAGCCACAGTGGTGGGGCGGTGCTGTGGCGGGACTTTATTGTACTACAGTACACTCCAACTACTGAAACGCAACCCCGTCTGAGCTGTTGCATTGCATGTAATGGAAAAATTATGTTAAACCATTGTATGTACTGTATGTATAGGCCTCCTGCCCCAAACGGCATTTTTTTTTATTTATTTTATCAATTTCGGCCTCGAAACAACCTCCGATCGTGGCCTCGCCCCCTCTATGACCTGACCCAGGTCAATTGACACCCACATGCAAAGTTTCAGCTCCCCAGGTCCAAAACTGCGGCCGCCTATTAAGAACACACAGACAAACCGACACACAAACTGATTTAATAATATAGATTGCATATACCTTTTCAGGTATGCTAAGCAAGCTAATTCCCCTATAACTCTTACACTCCTCTTTACTACCCTTCCCTTTGTACAAGGGTACTATCACTGCTTTCCTCCAGTCCTCTGGTACACTTTCCTTTTCCCATGCTAATTTACATAACCTATGCATTATGTCAACAGCTTCTTCTCCATATCTCAGCATCTCACCTGGGATGTTATCTACTCCAGCAGCTTTGCCCATTTTAAGTCTATTGATTGCTTCTTTTACTTCTTCTCTGCTTATCTTAACAGCTTTGTAGTATGCTTTCTTGTCATTCAGAAACTGTTCACTAATATTTTTCCCATATTCCTCATCTGCCTTCCTTTTAGCGTCTTGTATCGTCCTCTTCACTCTTTGTTTCAAATATTTATATTCTTCTTTTCTCGCATCTCTAGTTTCTCTAGGTACTGTATATGCTTTTGCAGCATACTCTTTCTCAACTCTTTCTTCTTTTTCACTATTTCTTCTATCTCTTTGCTAAACCATGCGTTACCTTTCTTCTTCCACATTTTAAATGTTTTCTTCCCGCATACTTTCTCAGCTCCTTTAGTCATGGAGTCTCTTGTACCTTTCCATACTTCGTCTACATTATTTCCCAGATCTATCATTATATCCATGTCCTTTATGGTCTCTTTCAGGATATCCTTGTATTTTGTTGCATTACATTCTTCATTTAATGTTCTCACATTTATTCTTTCTACTGTCAGTTTTCTCTCTTTCCTCTCATGTTTCCACTCCTTCCTTATCCTCGCTTTTGTCAGCACTGTATAGTGATCTGATCCCGTCAGCATACCTCGTACAGCTTTTGAATCTAAAATTCTTCCTTTCAGTCCGGAGTCCATCATACTCGTTATCCCCGCACAATACCAGCTATTCACGGATTTGAATCAAGAGGGCTGATGCGCATCTCGCTTCTTATTTTGGTCTGCCATCTTGCGTGACATCAACACTATCTAGCCGCTCACAGCCCACCCACCATTGTTGGAAAACTACCTGTTTACAAGCTTTTTTGTGCCTGAACCTCATATCTCTTGCATTTATTATAGCCTTTTTTTTATATTCAGTGATAAAGACAATGGGCCTGGTGGTAATGATGAAGGAACCATCAAAGCAGAGTGCAAAGGCCAGTCAAGCCTACCGTGTCTAACGAAAGCGGCGGAATTATAACGATTAGTTGTTGTTGTTCCCCAAGCTGCCTGGCCGAACAGCCCCAAGGCCCCGAGCAAGACCAAGGCCATAACCGAGCGCCCCCACAGAACCCTCCCAGCCGACCACAATAAAGCATGGGTGACCGAAGCCACTCCATGGCGGGGAGCTGAGGAGGGCGACAGAAACGCCCGGGAAACCAAAGCCCCACCCAGGGCCCTGTGCCCCTCAGCAATTATGAAGAGAAAGCTGAGGGGCAAAGGAAAAAATGTGATGCTTTGGCTTCCAATTTTGGTAGATTGGGAGGTCAATCCACGGAAGAGACGCCGTCACTTGAGATCTAGAAAATATATAAGTAAAAGGAACAGTCAGAGTAAGCTATGGGTATGGCAGAGATCGCTCAGTTCTCACTCTGATAGACCAGCCCATCACCACATGACTAGAACCCAATCCTCTCAGCATCAGCTAGGAAAGGCCCTAGAAAGCCACCTTTGGCGGGGGGATAGCTCCCCTATTTCAACCCCGTTCGGGGTTGGGCACCCGCCACCTCTGACGATTAGTTAGGCTAGGCTATACAGTAGGCTCACACATCTCGATCAATCTCATCTCGATATTTCGCATCTCGATGCCACCTTCAAGCTCTCCCCAATCACAAATCTCAATGAAAAAACGTTAATCTCGATAGCTAAATATCAATGCTTGATGCTTATATACCGTACTAATATAAACAGTAATCCATAGAGTAAAGAAGGAGTAATCTTGACCAAATCGATTTGTGAACCTCACAGTCATTGGGTTTTGTTTACCTGCATACTAATGTACCGTTAGTATCGATTGTTTTCGAGCGGTAGTCTAACCCTACCTGACTCATCTCTGCCGCTTTTGTTTACGTAATAATATAAATGACTTTACCATGTTATAATATACATTAATATTTGTATGAGGAAAATATAATATATAATAATAGTAAAGGCAAAAGAAAACTTAATTAAACTTTATACCATGGAAAATGTATTGAAATCGGTAGATTGGCGGCCAGTTTAGTAACTTGTAGCATCACGATACAACACATGTGAATCACCAGTCAACTTTTGTTTTGTTCAAGTGAAGATGCTTTGTTTTATTGATCAATTACATGGAATACTGTAGATGTGGTTGTAGCTGAAGGGTTACGTAGTCATCTATCTATCTATTGCCTGACGCCGTGATCCCCGAAGGGGTGGCCACGAACGAACCGCCCCATGCACCTCTGTCCCCAGTCAGTCGACGCCCCTCCCCCCAACCAGCACCGCCTTCGTTCATGTACTTCCTCACTCCATCCTTCCACCTCTCATTCGGTCTACCTCTCCCTCTCTGTCCCTCCACCTCGCTCTCGTACACCCTCTTAGTCATTCTCTCGCTTTCCATACGTTCCATATGGCCGAACCATATCAAGTTGTTCCTTTTCACACTTTCCAGCACATCTACCTCCACACCACACCTCCTTCCTACTTCCTCATTAGTCTGTCTATCCCTCCATGTAACTCCGCACGCATTCCTTAAGTAATTCATTTCCACTGCTCTCACTCTTGGTCTGAGTCTCTCAACCAACGTCCATGCTTCGCTTCCGTAAGTCAGTGTCGGGATTACCACACTGTCATGCAAGGACTTCTTCACTTCCATACTGACCACCCTATTTCTTGTTACTGCTTTTAGCGTTCCTACAACCCTCTTCCCCTGTTGTACCCTCTCCCGCACTTCTTCATCCATAGTCCCATCTTTACTCAACACACTGCCCAGATACTTAAAAGAGTTGACGATCTCCATAGCCTGACCGTTCAGCTTCACCTCACACTCTGTGACTTCACCCCTTTCGAAGACCATAACCTTGCTCTTCCCCGCATTTACCTTCAAATTCCGTTTTTCGCACACTGTTCCAAACTCATTTACCAGACCCTGCAACTCCCATTCATTATCACTCATCAGAACTGTATCATCCGCAAACAGCAAAAAGGGGGTTAATGCAGCTGGTTGGCGATCGTAAGTACAAGTTACTTGGTCAAAAGTGGTGATTGTCAGATTTGATGTGGGTTACTTGCCGACTCGCTGGTCCCTATTCTATTTTTCCCCATAAGAAGTTAACTTCCCATCTCGATATTTCGAATCTCGATTGCTTTTTTCGGTCCCAATACCCATCGAGATAGGTGATCCCACTGTATATGACTGATTTCAAATCAAGTCTTTGTGGTAAGTACTGTAATCTCATATGTATTTATAAGTATTCTCCTCAAATAATATGTATTTATTGGATGTATTTGGGGGGAAATAGGTACTTTAGGGGTGACTGGACGAATTTGGAACCAATAGTGTGGTACTGTCACCGTATCCGTTTAATTATATGGTACATATTAAATTCATAAGGTAGGTCAAAATAATGGTTTGAGGGTCCAAGATAGGTAAACCTGGTACGACCTAAGTCGATTTCCTATTGAAACCTATGTTAATTAGTGCCCATGTATACGTGGACAGGCACCGGTACGAGTTAGGCGCGAATACGGGGAGTGTACTGTAAATACAAAAAGTTATAATTGGGCAGTACTGGTATATCTTATTGTGGTCTAGTTTTTAAAAGTATGAGGAGGTTATGATAATTTAGGCTAGGAATAAACTGGTAATTCATTGGTTTAAAAGAAAAAACATATTATATAAAATGATAACGAGAATAATAATTTTTATGTCCTACAGTATTTATGTATCGTTTCCTTTCAGCTCACACCTGTTGAAAAGTATGCGATGAAGTTCTTGGAGTGTTCTGATGATGGGTGGGCAGTGGAGGCGGAGAGGATGGCAGCAGAGATAGAGCAACAGAAGAAGGAATGGGAGCTGGGACGTCTGCAAGCCCTGAGAGAGGAAGAAGAGCGTATGGCCCAAAACTCGGACGAGGATCTTCTCACCTACTCTTCCACTGATGCTCATAACCAGGTCAATATGAAGAAAAAACAGTTAAAGAATAAGGGTGGTTCACGGACTGTAAGTAAAGGGGGAATAGATAGGTCTAGTAAAGGTCTTAATGATTCTTCAAATGAATCCTCATCAAAGTCAAGTGATTCTGAAACTACTGAAGATGAGGACATTTCAGAATCTATTGAAACAAGCAGCAGTGAGGAGGTAGTAAATATGACACAGAGACAAAATGCAGACAGCGATTGTGCAGAAGGTAAGATATATAGTGATGGGATGCATAATTCACGATCCAAATCTCCAAAAGTTTTAGTTAGTACTGTTTCAGAGGACAGTCCACGCACAAGGTCGAGAGGTCGCGTTAAAATAAACCTTTGGACTCTTGACGTGAGCCCTGTTTTACCAGGAGAGAGGCCGGTTCCCATCAGCAGGAAACAGATGGCCAACTTGAGGGGTGAGGGTATAACCATTCCAAACTGTGAAGGCTCAGAGTCCCCGGCTCTGAGTGAGTCCCACAGTGGTGCCAGTGACCACACCATAAATGGGGACTTTGGCTTGGAGGATGGAGGTGAAGTGGAGGAGGAGAGAGAGGGGGAAGGGGAGGATATGGAGGTAGATGTTGTGGGTGACTCAGGTGACTCTAGTAATGTTGACAATACACAGGTCAGTACCGATGTAGCCAGTGAACTACAGGATGTTGCTGGAACTTTAAAAGTCCCCGGACCCACGCAAATTACACTTCAAAATGGTGTAGGATTGTGAAGTTCCTACTTCGTGTCATGGATTTTACATTTAATTTATTTTTCTATATTTTCAGTACCGAAACTTAATCGGTGCTCTGAAATTATTAATACAGAGTAAATGTTTTTATCCTTTGGAACTTTACAAATGTAAATGAGGATTATAAGTCTGTGATCTTATGTAAATATTGTAAATTTATTGTAAATCACTAATAAATGTATGTCCCTGAAAGATGCTGCTTGTTTTCTTGGTATGCCAGTTGTAAGGCCCTGTAAAGCTTGTTTTGGTGTCATGCTTATCCTGATCAGTCCATACCAGCAGTAGTAGTGATCATCATCACTTCACTCTTAAATTATAGTGAATAATGTATAATAATACTATAGTACTCCCAAGCTCTTAGGCTAAATAATTCTCCACCAACTCTGTCGTGTGTTGCGACCCCATGTTTGGAATGGCAGTGGCAGAATTAGTGTTAATCTGGTTGACCCTATGTTTTGCTGGCACCAAACTGGCTGGGCCTTGCCATACCAAACTGGTCTTCACCAAGAACACACCAGCATCAGGGTATGCATGGCAACCAATTCAATCTTCAATTTTGATTACAGTTACTTGAAAAGGAAAGTTTGTATAGACAGTAAAGGTCTAAAGTTTGTAGTGGAGCTGTAGAACACGGCATATCTAAACATTTAGTCTATATAATAATTCCAGTGTATTTAACTCCTTCAGTATGATGATACCTTTTTTCAGTATATTCTGCCTAACATTAGATTATTGTATTCAGTTTAGTAAGTAGCTGTAGGTGTTAAGAGGGTTAATTAAGCTAGTTTTTTTTTTATCTACTTGACTACTTGATTCCTATAGGTTCTTTCTAAACTGATTATAATTTCCTAATTAGAATAAAATTAAAATGGTGCCATTGTATTGAAAAAAATACAAAAGTTTTATGTTTGATGTTTAGGCAAAATGTTTTGCTCATCATAAGTTAGAATTGCTAGATATATTTTTTGCTCGGGAAACCGGAAAGCTTCCCTCCCTTGAATCTAGTGAGTTGCATCAATATTTTCCATGTAGCACTGGATTCTGAATACAGTATAAGAACCGGAAGGGATGCACACCTGTAGAAGTAACATAACGGACATTCTCAGTTTGGCCGTTTCCCATTGAACACCTGGAAGACCCTTACTGTAAGATGATACCTTTTATTATTTCTGGCTAAAGTTTGTTTAAATTTGTGTCACAAAAATACCTCTCAAATCAACCTAACTGATTTATTTATTTTATTTGATAATATTTTATATTTTTCTTTTATACTTGGGCCGTTAACCTGCGTGGGCCATTTTCTTCGACCAGAATCAATGGTCGACCTGTCAACCATCTGGTTTACCGGCATTGTTTTAGTACAGGTATCTTCTCCCCCCCCCCCCCCCCCCCCCGAGTGATTTTTGAACCCTCAACACTTATGTGGAGTTGGCAAAGTGAAGTTGAGTCACTATCATAGTCGATATTTGGTAAGGCCTAATTTCACCAGTCTGTATATAGTCAAAAGTATATTTTGATATGTGAAAAGTATGGGCAGTCTGATATCGTAGTAGACATCAAAGAATTAAGGCTATATTTTATCTATCTATTGCCAGACGCCATGATCCCCGAAGGTGTGACCACGAATAAATCGCCCCCATGTACCTCTGTCCCCTTTCAGTCAACGCCCCTCCTCCCAACCAACACCGCTTTCTCTCATGCCTCTCAACTCCCTTCCTTCACCTAACTCGGTCTGCCTCTCCCTCTCTGTCCCTACACCTCACTCTCATACACTCTCTTGGTCATTCTCTCCCACCCTGGTACTACTCTCCTTGGTGCGGTTGGGGGTGCTTCGGGGCCGGCGACTGGGGCTTGATGGGGGAGCGTTAGGGTTGTTTCCCTCCCTCTCCCCTCGAGCTTTCCTCATTCTATGTTTTTCCCCTTCTATTCTTATTCTGTCCATTCGGCTGTCCTCGGGCAGCCTATATCTCATGTCTCCCTGGCCTGGCTAAATAGTTGACTCGTGACCCGTTTTGTCTCTTCGGTTGCTGATGTGGCCGAACTTACTTGATTCCCTTCGGTAATGCATTTTTTGCTTCACGATGTGATTTTTTTCTACCTTCTCTCATTCTTCGCCCTGATCACTTTTTGGTTGGTGTTGCGGTGTAGCAGTTCTTGCCTCATCCTTTGGCCCTGCCCTATAAGAGCTCTGATGTGGAGCTCATGTGGTCCGGCTGAACTGGTGAAATGGCGAGAAATGTCTGCGTGTCTTCACCTTCCTCGATTTGTTCCCCTACTGCCCTTCTCTATCTATCGTGACTCGTTTAGTTATATATCTTGATCGAATCCTTCGGGCCAGCCCTATGAGAGTTCTTTTGTGGAGCTCAGTGGTCTGGTTAACCCTTTCACGCACATATGACGCAGAGGTTGCCAGATTAGCAATAAGAAATAGAGTTCTCTCACTCTTATAATTACCTCTCCAAAATTAGTTTTCTGCCCACAGCTAACTCAAAGACAACTGCAGAGGTTGAAGTAACTAAACTAAAGGTTTATAAATACCCCTGACGGTAACAAAGGCTTTAAAGTATCCCTAATTGGCTCAAAATCGCGTCATATGTCGGAGAGGGTTAAACTAATATTTAGAAGAATTTTTTTTTCATTCTCTCGCTTCCTATACATTCCACATGGCCGAACCATCTCAAGGTGTTCCTTTTCACACTTTCCAGCACATTCACACCACACTGTTCTCTTACTTCCTCATTCGTCTGTCTATCCCTCCATGTAACTCCACATGCACTTCGTAAGTAACTGATTTCCACCCCTCTCACTGTTGATTTGTGCCTAACGTCCATGCTTCACTCCCGTATGCCTAAATCGGGATTACCACACTATCATGCAATGACTTTTTAACTTCCATGCTGACCATCCTATTCCTTGTCACTAATTTTTAGCATTCTTACAATCTTCTTCCCCTGTTGCACTCTCTCGCACACTTCATCTTCCATACTCTCACCGTTACTTATCACACTGCCCAAATACTTTAATGAGCTGACATTTTCCATAACCTGACCATGCAGCCTTATCTCACATTCTGTGACTACACACCTTTTAAAGACCATAACCTTATTCAACCCGCATAATCCACATTTAATTTCAGATTCCTTTTCTCACATATAGTTCCAAGCATATTTACCAGACCTGTAACTCTCACTCATTATCACTCATCAGTACTGTATCGTCAGCAAACAGCAATGCAGGCAATTTCCACTGATTTCTTTTCCTTATCAGGGGTACACCAACATCCACTGCTCTTTCTTGAATTTCTTTCATGACTCCATCCATATAAATATTGATCAGCAATGGGGACATCACATACCCTTGCTTTAACTCTTACTGTGTGGACATTTTGGCCTAAATTGACCTGCACATTTTCATGCATAAGGAAGAGCCAGAACGTAATACAATGATATAGCTGTGAACGTACAGTAATAGAGCTTTCCAATGACACCTGAATCATCTCTGTATGACGCCTGGTTGTCTTACAACAATTTTGCATAGGTCGGCAAAAATTGCGAAAAATTTGCGGTTTTGAGCTATTTTCGCTGTGTACTCACCTACTCACCTAATTGTAGTATACAGGATTTGAGCCTAAGCTTGTGTTGTCCTGTCTCTCTCTCTACATTTATCCAATTTTGCTTTAAAAGTTTGGATATTTCTTGCTCCCAAGAGCAAGCTCTTGTGTAACGCTGCAATGGTGCTAGAGAAGACTTTTCGCACATCAGTACACGCCCAGACTTAGTGGGCGACGGATGAAGCCCTCCTGCGCTTCCTGCAACAGCTTGCCTCGCTCCCAGGCTACATAATAGGCGGATTCTGGTGTCCATCAGGTGACGGTCGCCGCAGTGTTTGCATTAACCCAACATTCACTAAATGATCAGTCATTTGTGGTATCAGGTCATGTGCGATTACTTTGTGGTCACCCACTTGGGGATCTTGGCGTCTGGCAATAGATAGATAGGCTTTATTCCCCTGGTCTACAAACGACCAGTCAGGCACATTTCCAAGAGAGGCCAGATATATTCAAAAGACGGCAAAAAGGTACCCAGACAAAAAGACAAAGGGTTCTTCACCCCCGCACAGCTTCTTGCTCTGTATCAAAGCACAGTGCACCCCTGTATTGAGTATTGTTCGCAAGTGTAGGGAGGCCACACCCATACCGCACTTCTCGAAAGAATAGAATCAAAAGCATTTTGCCTCATCAACTCGCTTTCTCTTACTAGTCCCCTACAAACAATGTTTTAAACGCCACAATGTTGCATCTTTCACTCTTCTATCGCTATTACAACAATCAGTCGGGGCTGTTCAGCCAGGCAGCCTAGGGAACGACAACGACAACAACAACAACAACAATCAGTATTCCTGAGAGCTCTCTCAGTGTATACCCCCTTCCTTGCGGCGATTCCAAGGCACCCGCCTCTCAACACAGTCCCACTCCTATTCTTTGCAGTTCTCTAACCCAAGAATTGGCAAATTTTCTCAGTCTTCTACTCGACAAGTAAACTTCGGAATTCTCTCCCTCAA
Organism: Paralithodes platypus; assembly: GCA_032716605.1. Classification (NCBI taxonomy): domain Eukaryota; kingdom Metazoa; phylum Arthropoda; class Malacostraca; order Decapoda; family Lithodidae; genus Paralithodes; species Paralithodes platypus. The sequence continues at coordinate 25,261,459 of CM064516.1, read as the reverse complement.
TACATTTTTCCTTCATCCTATTATAATGTAAAACTTGCAAAATAAACAAATCAAAACTTTGATGAACACAGTAAAAAGACAAAACAACTAATCAAAATGGCTATGTGGAAACAACGCTTAAGCAAAATAATAATTCTTTATAAATAAAAGAACACAATCCACCTCATAGGGTATACATTACTACATGAGCAAGGCAATCTGTTTCCCAAGCAAACTAATCTTACATATAAACTGCTATATAACATAAACTGACATAAACTGCTTTAAAATGTGTGTCCAGGCATTTTGACTCCAACATCCCTTGAATTTATTTCACTCTTTTGGCTTTGGGGGAGACACTTGTTACAGGCAACCTGTCTTTTGTCTCCTTCATACATATAAAAAGGAAAATAATAAAATATAATGGAAAGAGTGAAAGGCAAAGTCTATCTATCTATCTATTGCCTGACGCCGTGATCCCCGAAGGGGTGGCCACGAACGAACAGCCCCATGCATCTCTGTCCCCAGTCAGTCGACGCCCCTACTCCCAACCAGCACTGCCTTCATTCATATACTTCCTCACTCCATCCTTCCTTTTTTACACATAATCACCAAAGTAAAGTATAATAATCAAAACAATGAGTGAAACCTGAGGTGAGTAGGCAAAGCTTCAAGAAGCATCAAGCGCTAGTCTCCGGCTCTGAAGTCCCCCATGATAACAATAGGCAGTGCCCTGGGGAGGATTTTGTGGTGTGAGAAATATCAAAAGATTTCAGTTTAGTCTGTTCCTGGTATTTTTTACTATTCAAACCACTTCAATAATGTGCTTTCCCTATGCTCACATTGTGAAATGGGAGAAAGTTGCGGAATTTAACTAAGATGCATAGAATTTGAAGAGGTAATTTTTTTTAAATATTTGAGAGCTGTATTGTGTAAATGGGAAAAACAAGAGTGGACTATGTAGAGAAAAGTGCGAGGGATGTTGGTGATTGGGGAACTTAAACCCTGCTTCCTTTGGAGACACTGGTGACAGTCTTGGCTGAAACATCAGCTACTTCAATATGGTTCAATATAAGATGTAGTAAGGCAAAGGATAGAAGAAACCGAGCCTGGAATATAGCACGGAAGAGACATAGTGAAAATAACTGGAATAAGTACAAGGAGAAAAAAAATGAATACGTAAAGATACAACGCGAGGAACAATATAGATATGAAAGGAATATTGTAGAGAAGTGCAAAAACGAGCCAAAACTATTTTATAGATTTGTAAATGGAAAAATAAAAACAAAAGAAGGTAGAGTTGGAACGAACAGCTATGAGAAAGATAAAGACTTGTGTGAAGTTATGAATGAAAAGCTTCAGTCAGTGTTTGTAAAAGAGGAGGAGTTTATAGAACCTGATAGAGAAATGAGAACACCACAGATACATGAAATGAAAGTGACAAAAAGTGAAGTGCTGAAATTGATGCAGGATTTGGACGTGAGGAAACCAATGGGACCAGATGGAGTGGCTGGATGGATCCTCAAAGAATGTGCAGAAGAGCTAGTTGTTGTTGTTCCCCAAGCTGCCTGGCCGAACAGCCCCAAGGCCCCGAGCAAGGCCGAGGCCATAACCGAGCGCCCCCACAGAACCCTCCCTGCCGACCACAATAAAGCCTGGGTGACCGAAGCCACTCCATGGCGGGGAGCTGAGGAGGGTGCGGAAACGCCCGGGAAACCAAAGACCCACCCAGGGCCCTGTGCCCCTCAGCAATTATGAAGAGAAAGTTGAGGGGCAAAGGAAAAATGTGATGCTTTGGCTTCCAATCTTGGTAGATTGGGAGGTCAATCCACGGAAGAGACGCCGTCACTTGAGATCTAGAAAATATATAAGTAAAAGGAACAGTCAGAGTAAGCTATGGGTATGGCAGAGATCGCTCAGTTCTCACTCTGATAGACCAGCCCATCACCACATGACTAGAACCCAATCCTCTCAGCATCAGCTAGGAAAGGCCCTAGAAAGCCTCCTTTGGCAGGGGGATAGCTCCCCTATTTCAACCCCTTTCGGGGTTGGGCACCCGCCCTAGAAGAGCTAGTGGAACCAATCTATGACATCAAATCTTCACTGAATGAAGGAGACCTGCCAGTGGAATGGAAGAGAGCTAACATAGTACCTATTTACAAAGGAGGAGACAGAGAAAATCCGCTTAACTACAGACCTCACCAGCATTGTTTACAAAATTTGTGAGAAAATTATAAGAAAAAAGTGGACACACTTCATAGAGGGACAGGGGGTGCTTAGTGAGAAACAGTTTGGATTCAGGGAAGGGAGATCTTGTGTATCTAATTTATTAAGCTTTTATAGCAGAGTGGTAGATGTTACACAGAAGAGAGAGGGATGGGTTGACTGTGTTTAACTGGACCTGAAAAAGGCCTTTGACAGGGTGCCTCACAAAAGGTTATTGTGGAAATTGCAGGTTGTTGGAGGTGTACATGGTAGGATGTTAAAATGAATGGAAAACTTTTTAATAGGAAGAGAAATGAGGACCACAATACGAGACGAATATTCCCAGTGGAGGAGTGTGACGAGCGGAGTACCACAGGGATCAGTGTTGGGTGCGATAATGTTCCTACTTTATGTAAACGACATGCCAGAAAATTTGAATAGTCATATGAATATGTTCGCGGATGACGCTAAGATCATGAAGAATATCACCTGTATAGAAAGTTGTCAGAATCTTCAAAAGGACCTAGATAAGTTGCACAGATGGAGCCAAACCTGGAAAATTAGTTTCAATGCAGAAAAGTGTCATGTTTTGGAAGTGGGAACAAGTGAGATAAGGCCAAGCTGGGAGTACAAATTAGGAATTGAAAAAATCGGCAAAACACGGCATGAGAAGGACCTTGGAGTGATAATACAAGATGATCTATCGCCGGAGAAGCATATTAACATGATCATTGGAGGAACATATGGAATAATAACCAATATGAGAGTGGCATTTAACTATTTGGACGAAGAAATGTTAAGAAAACTGATAATGACTTATGATAAGACCAAGATTAGAATATGCAGCAGTGATATGGTCACCACATTTGAAAAAACACATAAACAAATTAGAGAAAGTCCAAAGGATAGCAACGAAGATGATCCCAAGATTGAAGGAGTTGACATATGAGGAAAGACTTAAGACACTACAACTGCCTACCTTGAAAGAGAGAAGGGAACGAGGCGACTTAATAACGATGTTCAAGGGAGTAAAAAGTTTGGAACGAGTAGATAGGGAAGATCTATTCGTGAAGGATGATGGAAGGACAAGAGGACACGAGTTTAAACTGAGGAAGGGCAGATGTCGTAAGGACACAAAGAAATTCAGTTTCCCATATAGAAGTATAGAGACTTGGAACAACTTGTAGGAGGAGGTGGTGCGAGCGAAGAACATTAACATGTTCAAATCTAGGTTGGATAAAAGTAAATATGGAAATAGGACAACATAAGCTATGATATGTTAGTCCAAAATACTGGGAATTGGGAATATCCATTACGATACTTGTCTAAGTAAAATGGATTGATTATAAAGTAACTAAGACAGGCCAACACGACCGCTGCTCAATTCCTGTAAACTACAAATAGGTAAATACATACACCACAGTGGCCACCCCTTCGGGGATCACGGCGTCAGGCAATAGATAGATAGATAGATACACCACAGTAACAGTCACCACGCTGGACCTATTAAAGGTATATACGGCAACTTCCCTGTGGGGGGTAGGGAGCGACAAGTACAGAATGCACCAGGCTGACAGGTACACTATCTGGAAAGAATGAATGGTCAGTCAATAAATATATAAGAAATTGAAGAACAATGTGCTGCTTCTTGTATGGAAGCGAGACATGGACAGCAAGTGATGGTGCCCTCTCTAAAATGAGAACTGTGGAGGTAAGCTATTTCAAAATGGCCTTGGTGTATATTGGCTAGATGGACTAAGCTTTAACCCTTGGTTCCCGGAAGGGCTCTTGAACGCCCATAAAAAAGCATACCAGAGCTGCCCGGAAGGGCTCTTTAACGCCCAGTGGTTGAAAGCCTGTGAGTTTGGTGTGCGAGGCGTCGGTCCGACGCATGTAAACAACAGCCGGCTGGACCGACGCCCCGCATCTCCGGCCACAAGAAGGAGAGCGTCGCTTGTTCGTGTGTGCCTGTATGTTGTTGTTAAGTATCGAAAAGTAGTGTAAAGTGGCTGTTTTTGCCATAAAGTTATCTCCAATGAAATCATCATCATAACTGAACCAGTTGACTTAGAGAGCTCTACTTAACGCCATTCTACAGGTAAGAAACACATCTACGATTGGGGATGCGCGGGAATGCGGAAGCAGTCAGAATAACAAAGATACGGTAGCCTAGGCTAGACGTTTTTCGGCCAAAACTCCCGGTTTTCGTGGAATATATATATAATACATAGCCGGGGCTGGAGGGTTAACCCTTCCTACCCGGGCTGTCTCAGCCAATGACGGTCGCCCCTACCCGGGCGATATGGCCGAAAAACGTCTAGGCCTAGGCTACCGTATTTATGTTTATTTTCACTGCTAGAACTTTCCCACTCATCTATAATCGTAGTGCGGTTTTCAATCTGTATTTTGGCATTGAGTAGAGCTCTGTAAGTCAACTGGTTCAGTTGTGATGACGATTTCAGTGGAGCCAATATTGCAGAGATGTTGCCAATATGGGGGCTTTTCAGACACTAATTTCGTCATGACGTCATAACAATAACAATAACATTGAGGAGTCTTCTCCTTCTTGTTTTCGGAGGTGCGGTGACGAACGCTTGGGTTTGTTGACATACGTCGTACGCACGGCGTTCGGACCAAGCTTAATTAGGCTATTAAGCTCATGCCTTAGATAAGGCATACCGGGTATTGGCCCTTCTTTCGTGCTGTCATTACCTAAGGCAGCCCGGGTAGGAAGGGTTAAGGAAGTGTACAAATGAGGGCTGATCCTATCCAGAGTGTGGTTTGGCATCCTCTACCCAACCTTAGCCATTTCTGTCTGTCTCTTTTACAGTCCTACTTTTCCTTTTGGGGGCGGGAGGCTAGGAATCTTCCTCCCCTTGCAAAACTTGCCTACTAGACGAGACAGAGAAAGGGGCGAGGGAACACGAAAGTGGTCCCGGACCCTAAGAATTAGAAATTTGAATATTGTTTCTGCTCGGGCTCGGTCTCAAGTCGGCCACCCCCAGCTATGGTATATTTGCTTGAGTATATACTGTGCATACATACATACATACATACAAATCTTTTGGAATGGGCATTGAAGTGGAGTGATGAAATGGATTAAGACTGAGGTATGATGATAACTAAATATTTTTATACTAGCCTACTGTACACAATCCCTCATAAGGCTAGTGAAGACTTTGAATTGGTAGATGCAGCTTCCTGGAGAGAATAGAACAAGTATTGCCTTAGTGGTGTATGTATATGGAGAGGACGAGTGCAGAGAGTATAACAAAGATCTACAAAGTTAAGGTGGAGGGTATAAGGGAAAGAGGAAGACGAAGGCAAAAATAGTGATAGTGAATAAATACACTTTGGCTCTAGCATCTAGAAGGGTGAAAGGTGTGCAAGGAATATAGTAAATTGAAATAAAAGAAAGAAGGGGTGAGGATAGAATAAGAAGACATATACATGAAAGTCAATTGAGAAGGATAGCTGATAGAAGACCACAAGTGGTTTTGAAAGAGAAATACATATACAGTACATACATACATAAATTTAACACTTACTGCGGGCATATTTCCGCTATATTAGGGCTCATTCAGGCACTCTTGAATGATTGAGCAAGTGTCTGCATGAAATTAAATGTATTCAGCCAAAAACTAAAGAAAATATCTTCAAAATGACACCAGAACAAGGTTTGTAGCGCGTGGGGTTAATCCGCAGCACTACCATAGACATTCGCTAATATTGAGCGAATATCGCTAATGTCGCGCTACATTTGCCTTTAGCAGCGCTGCATGAGTCTAGCGGGATATACCTCATACCCCTCAGTGTCACGGCCGCCTGGCTCGCAGCCAACGGGTTAAAGACCGAGTGCTTCACATGAAGTGCGGTTCCGGTCTCACGTCCTAATGGCAGCATTCCAGGCAGCCCTGTTCAGAGCTGCCTCGCTCGTCAGGTTATTCGATTCAAGATCAAACCTAATCCCACGTCTTTTTTTGTCTGCCCCTTGGTGCAGCTCCCTCCATGTTCACGGACTTGCATTGTTTCACCCAGCTTAGTTCATCCACCCTCTTTACATGTCCAAACCATCCAAGCCTGCTGGTATGCATCTCATCACTGATACTCTTGATACCTAACTGTCTCCTCAGCTCTTCACTAAGTATCCTATCTTGCAGTTTGGCACCACACTTCAATCTCATTATTGTCATCTCATCCACTTTGACAGGCCACATTTTTTAGGCATACATCATTACGCTTCTAACGCATGATGCGTACACCTTTCCCTTCAAGGGGAGAGAGACTCTTATCATGGTAAATAGTGGCAACAGTTCTCTATAACTTTTTTCCCATCCATTCATATGCTCAGGCCCAATCCCCACTTTTCCTATTTTTTATTTTTATTTTCCTCTATTTTATTATTATTATTTTTTGTTTTTGTTTTTTTCTTGGGGGTGGCCGACTCAAGACAGAGCAAGAACAGGAAAACACAAGACACAAGACAAAACAACAAACAAACACAGACAAAAACAAAATTCACACACATCTAGGTCACCCAGGAGAATACCTAGAGACCAGGGTCACCAAGGTCGCTCCAGCACTCCCCCGGCCTCCGACCACCCGGAGAGGCTCCGATCTCGGCAGGCAGACATGCAGCGGAGCCAAAGCCACAAGCCCGCCCACCACACTTCCAGGCGCACCCTTCATATTAATCGTCTCCCCGGGCCAGGCACCTGATGGACTATTATCTAGTCCAACTTGCGCCCGACCTCTTCCCCCAAATGACCACGTGTTCACTCAACTATTTACAAGCATTCTCCATTCATTCCTGTTTATTACCACTTCCTTTGCCTGATCCATAGTCATTCCTCTATCATCCAAAGCTTGTCTTGCACAGTCTCTCCATCTCAATGGGGGTCTTCCTGCCCTTCTATCTCCCCTTGTATCTGACTCATATATTCTCTTTGTAAGCCTTTCATCTCCCATTCGTTCAACATGACCATACCAGCTCAGCACCCTTCTGTCCACTCTGGCTGACAAATGTTCCTGCTGCCCCACTCTCCTTCGTATCTCTTCATTCCTCAATCCGTCTCTACGGGTAACTCCACACATACTCCTCAAGCAGCTCATTTCCATCACATCCAGCTTTCTTCTCTCCTTTTTCTTCAGAGCCCATGTCTCAGCCCCATACATCACTTTTGGCACAACAATTCCTTGATACATTGCACTTTTTACTTTCATTCAGAGATTTCTCGTCTTCCACATACAGTACTTCCCATTGCTCCGAAAAACTTCCTTCCTTCACACACTCTCTGTTTTACCTCCATTTCCATACCTCCACTCCTGCTTATTGATCCTCCTAGATATTTAAAACACTCTACTTGTTCCAATATTTCCCCATCCAGCCTCACATCTAGATTCACCCTACGATCACCCCTATTACACACCATCACTTTACTTTTATTGACATTCACCTTCAGTTTCCTCCTCCCACAAACCACACCAAACTCTTTGACTACCCGATGCAATTTCTCCTCAGAATCCGCCACCAACGCTGTGTTATCAGCGAACAGCAACTGTTTCAACTCCCAATCCCTACCAGTCTTTCCTACTAAACCCAATCCAGGGCGGGTGCCCAACCCCGAAAGGAGTTGAAATAGGGGAGCTATCCCCCCACCAAAGGCGGCTTTCTAGGGCCTTTCCTAGCTGATGCTGAGAGGATTGGGTTCTAGTCATGTGGTGATGGGCTGGTCTATCCGAGTGAGAACTGAGCGATCTCTGCCATACCCATAGCTTACTTTGACTGTTCCTTTTACTTATATATCTTCTAGATCTCAAGTGGCGGCGTCTTTTCCGTGGATTGACCTCCCTACTGCCAACCTAGAAGTTGGCAGATTGGGAGCCAAAGTGTCACATTTTTCCCTTACCCCTCAACTTTCCCTTCATAATTGCTGAGGGGCACAAGGGCCTTGGGTGGGGCTTTGGTTTCCCGGGCGTTTCCGCACCCACCTCAGCTGCCTGCCTTTGAGTGGCTTCGGTCACCCGGGCTTTGTTAGTGGTAGGCGGGGAGGATTTTGTGGGGGCGCTCGTTTATGGCCTTGGCCTTGCTCGAGACCTTGGGGCTGTTCGGCCAGACAGCCTGGGGAACAACAACAACAACTAAACCCAATCCTCTTCCCATAGTTCTCATTTTCACCTCCCTCACCACACCATCCATAAACATATTAAACAGCCATGGTGACAATACACAACCCTGTCGCAAATCTACCTTTACCTCAAACCATTCACTCAACTCTCCTTATCTTAATATTTCTGGCTATAGTGGTGGCCTCGACCCCACCACCGGCAGAGATGGTATCTCCCAAGTAGAAAAACTTGTCCACCATCTCCAGTGCCTCGTTATCAAAGTTAACGCTCTCGAGCCAGTCATTGAACACAAGCTCACCTTTTTTTATTATGCATACAAATTTCTCAACTTTGGACTTCTTCCTTAGTAGAGGTCCCTTTATGCTAGTGCAATGCTTTTTCCTGTGGTGTACCCAGCAGCTGCAGACACTATACGCCCACCCCTTTCCTGCATGCTGCGCATGGGTATACACCACTTTTATCCGCCTTTCCAAGCCCTAATCTACTGTGTAAAACCTTGGTTTTATTAAACGATATTAGTTAATATTTTATCAAAGAAAACTTTCAGTTAGTGGAAGGAGCATTGTGGCATAGGCAAAAGGAACATGTCTGGATAAGTAGCATGGAGGGATTTCTGCCATGCCCCTTCTTTAGCAGGGAGGAAGCAAAGCATTTGATGTATAAGTGATAACATTTTCAAAATGTTTAGTAAGTTTCAATTACAGTAGCCTGCAAACTTATTAACCCTTAAAGAAAGGGATTAAAGAAAAATAAGTAGCTCATGATACAGGTCCTTATCTCAGCTGTAATACACAACAAATAATGCTCTTTAGTTTGCATCTTTTGTGACTACAGTAGTTAAATATACAGTATGCAATTTTGGCCTTTTGTGCACTCCAAAATGCCCAAGGAGGACATAAGAGAGGCATGAGAAATTGTCACAGATGACCTCTGTCAACTGTGGCTTGAGCCAAACTAATTCAGTGTGGGTGAGTTTCCACCACCACATACCATTGAAGACAAGTGAACAAATGCTGGAAATAATGTGCATGACAGTGGACGTGTACAAAGAAATTTCACTTCGCATATAAGTTCGATAAAACATCTACACTATTGGGAGCGTTTAAGAGCACTGAATCTGTACTCACTGGAACGTAGACGAGAACGTTACCTAATAATATACACGTGGAAAATCGCAGAGGGTTTAGTACCAAACCTACATACTCCGATAGTCATGAAATTCAGTGATAGGAGAGGCTGGGAATGCGAAATCCCCCGGATGAATAACAGGGGTGCTATGGGCTCTCTGCGAGAGGGCTGGTTATCACACAGAGGCCCACGTCTCTTCAATAAACTCCCACGGCGAGTAAGAGACATGAGGGACATCTCGTTAGACAACTTCAAGAGAGCCCTAGATGTCGAACTGCAAAAAGTGCCAGACGAGCCCATCCTCGCAAGGGAGCGAGCTGTCGCTTCAAACAGTCTACTGCACCAAATCACCACCCATAACGAGGGGCGTCGCGCTCCTTGGTGCCGCTAGAGGAGCGGCGAACACATCCAAAGGTAAAGGTAAGGTGAGCTGCCTTTTTGGGGGGTTACCTGGTATAGAGATGCAATCACAACTTTGGGGGTACACAAATTAATGATGCTATGTGCTAGAAGGTTAATGAAAGGATGGCATGAAACTATGGAGCCGCGGCGGTCGAGTGGAGAGAACGATCACGTTTGAATCTGCTTGACCTGGGTTCGATCCCAGCCAAGGCGGACATTTAGTGGGTGTGGTCCTAGCGTGTTTCACATGCTCGCACCCAGTCGGGGAACACCTCGACGACGTATACAAACTAATAACACACATAACAAAGCCACTCCAACAGCTTCCTCTCTCTCCAACACCCCTTCTCCCCTCTCTACACTCAGAAAATAGAAAAAGTAGAAAGTAGCTATGAGGTGCCGTTGTAAAGGCTTATCCCTCAATACCTTCACCTGACCTGGAGTTCAGTGTGAATACAGTATTCTATTCAGTTTTGGTATCGGTTGAAACCTGCACCCCAATATTTTACACAGTGAGGACTTGGTCACCTCATACCCGCTTTTTGTATTGCATGATACCCTGCAGTGTCATTATTAGGCATCCTCATCCATGCACTCCATATAGCCATACCACTGCAGTCAGCCTGTATGCATTACACTCTACAAAGAAACTATGAAACCTGCTCTTGCTAGTCCCTCACTCACTGTGACATTACACATCTATCTTGCGATACTCATTTCAGTACTGTATACTTAAGTCTATGAGTAAAAACCCTTTGTTGTCCTTAGTGATAACAACTCTACTGAGGCCAAATTCAATAGCTGAAGGGAGGGCATGGCTTATAAAGGATTAAGATTTAATATAAATAAAACTAAGGTCATGTTCAATGGAATGGGGTGATGAAATATATAGAGAAATGGTGCATACCTATGTGCAGAAAACAGAACGGAATACATACATACATACTGTACATACATACATACGGGTTTAAAGACCACAACCGTCCACAGTGAATGTGGCTTCCATGGTACAATCACAGTACTGCACACAGTGCACAGCAATCATAACACGGTGGTCACAGTCTTTACTGCAGCACAGTACAACAAAGTCTTGCCACAACAATGACCCATCATGTTATCACTGTGGCTGATGTTGGTATAGCGCTAACAGTGTCTCAGCAGAACTCAATAAACCCCCCCTGAGAAGATGAGAGGGATGTGTGGGGTAAAACTAAAATATAGGGTAACTAATGGAGAGACAGTTAGGTATTAAAAGTATCAGTGAAGAGATGCGCATGAGCAGGCTTGGTTGGTTTGGGCATGTGGAGAGGTTGGATGGCCAATATAGGGTGAAAAGGTGTAAATCTGTGAACGAGGTGGCAGAGCAGGCTTGGTTGGTTTGGGCATGTGGAGAGGTTGGATGGCCAATATAGGGTGAAGAGGTGTAAATCTGTGAATGTGGTGGCAGCTGCACGGAAGGATAGATTAGAAAGACGTGGGACTGGGTTCTATGGTCTGATCTCAATTTTAAAGATTTGACAAATGAAACAGAACATAACAGAGCTGCCTGGAATGCTTTATGTGAGACTGAAACCATACCTTTTATGAATCACTCCATCTGGACCCTGGGGAACATCCTAGGATGATAATACATATTTTGTTTTGTTTTTCTTTTATGCTTTGAGTGGCATCTGGAGAGGGAGACTCACTCAAACAGCTTCAGTGTAAGTCTGTTCAAAATCGACGGAGGTGATACCCATTGCCAGCCAACCCACCGATCATGAACTCTATAACTAACAAAAAATGTAAGTCTGATGAACACAAGCCACACTGGAGATGGGCTGCAGCCCCCTACAGATTCAGGCTTGCCAGTGTGAATGTTGGAAGTATGAGTGGCAGAGCAAATGAAGTTGTGGAAATACTTGAAAGACGGAGAGTGGATGTGTGCTGTGCACAGGAAACCCGATGGAAGGTGTGTGGTGCAAAGTGGATTGTGGAAAAGAATAAGAGATATCGATTGTATTGGAAGAGGGATGAATCTGGAAAACCGAAAGGAGGAGTGGGTGTACTGGTATCTGAGGAATGGGAGAAGAGTGTGATTGAAATAGAGTAAATGGAATTTTGATTGTTCTCAAATTGAAAGTTGGTGAAAGAATTATAAATGCAATATTGGCATATGCCCCACAGGTTGGATTAAAGAGAGAGCAGAAAGAGGCCTTTTGGAACGACATCCTTAGTGTCATTTCGGGCTTCTCGGAGTATGATACTACAGTCATAGGTGGTGACCTAAATGGGCACGTGGGTGCATGTGTTGATGGATACGGGGGTGTGAATGGTGGGAAAGGGTATGGAAGAAGAAATCTAGAAGGCGAATACTGTATATACTGTCCTGTGTTGCACTCAACATGGTTGTGTGTATTACTAAGTTCAGAAAAAGTTTGAGTCATCTGATCACATATAGTTCTGGGGGCACTAGTAGCCAGATAGATTACTTCTTAGTGAACAGGAAAGTCTGAATGTTTGTTCGGGAGCAAAGAATGTATCTCCCAACTTACTGTAAGCTCCTAGTCTGTGACCTGAGCTTGAGGCGAAATCCTGTGCGAAAGAAAATATACATGCCCAAAAGGAAAGTATGGCTGTTGAATAAATCTGAATACGAAGATAGGTTTCGCAGCGAACTGCAGGAAATGGATAGGAATAGGGGTGCTATGCCAGATGATGTAAATAGCCAATGGAACTTCCTTGAACGTAGCCTTCTTTCTGCCACTGACAAAGTCTGTGGCAAAACTAAGGGGGGGGCCCCCCCCCCCCTGGCATAAGACTTCCTGGTGGTGGAATGATGAGGTGGAAGATGCAATAAAGGAGAAAAGAAGATGTTTCAAAGCATGGAAGAAAGGAGGCAGCAGGGAGGAATATCTGGCGGCTAAACAAACTGCAAAAAAGAGATATACTGTACAAGGCAAAGAAAATCATACAGGACCTGGTCATACACCAAGTGAGTAATGCAGAAAATTGTAGAGATATTGTAGAACAGTGTGTCAGGAATGATAATGGGACAATTGTGAATGCCGACAAAGAAATTAGAGATACTTGGAAGGTACACTACAAAAGATTACTCAATATGGAATTTGAGTGGAATAGAGAGCAGCTTAGTAATGAAAGGCCAATACCCCCCCCCCCCCTTTTTGATAGCACCAGTTGTAAGCAGTGCAATAATTAAAATGAGGGACGGAAAAGGTGCAGGATGCTCTGGCATTGTAGCTGAGATGATTAACTCCATCATTAGTGAGGAAGTAATCCATGATAAATGGCACAAAAGTGTAATAGTAAACATATATAAGGGCAAGGGGGCCTCATTGGATAGGGGAAATTATACGAGCTTGAAAATGCTTGACCAAGTCATAAAGGTCTGTGAGAGAGTCTTTGAAGGTACAGTATTTCTATCGACGATATGCAGTTCGGTTTCATGCGAGGATGTGGCACAATCGACGCTATCTTCATAGTCAGGCAGCTGCAGGAAAGATATATACTTAAAGATAGGGATCTGTATCTTGTGTTTGTAAACCTGGAGAAGACCTTTGATAGGGTACTCTCCCTATTATAAGCCAAATATTGAATTTATTTACACGGACTAACCAATGGTGTCCGGGTACCGGGTAACCAACGGGTTTCCGGTTAACTTAAATTGATAATCCAATTATTATTATTATTATTACCATTATTATTTCATTATTATAACTTAAGTTCCTACAAATTGCAAATAAAATCTTTTGAATTGAATTGAATTGAAATTGACTCTTAGCTACGGTCCACTCTATCCTGTTCCGTATTTCCGATTGGGTTGCTGTGAAGTTCTCCGGGCATCCCCTCCATCTCCTGGTGTTGCCCTGCGGAGTTTCTTTCCGAGTCGCTGATAAAAGTCTTTCCCCCGGGTTCTCAATGTAGGACAATGAATGGAATAAAGGGGGAGTACAGTACTCTAATCATATTAATGATAGCCGATAGACTATCCCACTTGAATCCATTATTATATAAGATGTAGCTGATACGTTTACCCCGCTCTAACTTCTTTCACTGCATTCATATAGCCAAGAGGCTACTCGACATTACATAGGCCTTATGCATGATGAGCTGGTACATGATTTTGTTCTTTGCTCTTGTAACATTGATTCTTGGCCTTTTTCTTACAGGTGAGCAACAGCTCTCCCCAGTAAATTGAATTTATTTACACGGACTAGCCAATGGTGTCCGGGTACCGGGTAACCAACGGGTTTCCGGTTAAATTGACTCTTAGCTACGGCCCACTCTATCCGGTTCCATAGTCCCGATTGGGTTGCTGTGAAGTTATCCGGGCATCCCCTCCATCTCCAGGTGTTGCCCACGGAGTTTCTTTCCAATTCGCTGTTAAAAGTCTTTACCTCGGGTTCTCAATGTAGAACAATAAATGGAAGAAAGGGGGGGGGGGGTACTCTAATCATATTAATGATAGCCGATAGACTATCCCACTTGAATCCATTCTTGTATAAGATGTAGCTGATACGTTTACCCCGCTCTAGCTTCTTTCACTGCATTCATATAGCCAGCAGGCTACTCGACATTACATAGGCCTTATGCATGATGAGCTGGTACATGATTTTGTTGTTTGCTCTTGTATTATCTTGTATTAACTGTCTTGATAGCGTAATGCATAGTGCGCGGAATTTCGATGTGAGTATCCTGGGTTCGAGTCCTCGGAATGCCACATGTATTTGTTGATTTCATTAATTGAGTTTAGATGTGAAGTTGGTTGGTGTAAAAAACATAATAATTCATTCTGGTTCAGGAGCAATTTATAGCAAGGCCTTCCTAAGGGTTAAGTGCCCCATTAATTACTCTTTCCATTCGTCTATACATTAGGCTACCATAGCGCAGTTGGAATATATGTACAGTACATGCTCAGATTAATATGCAGGATTCGAAACTGCATAATAAATCGTAGGCTTGTCCATATTTATTTAACTGTCTGGATAGCGTAATGCATAGTGCGCTGAATTTCTATGCGAGTATCCTGGGTTCGAGTCCTCGGAGTGCCACATGTATTTGTTCTATCTATCTATCTATTGCCTGGCGCCGTGATCCCCGAAGGGGTGGCCACGAACGAACCGCCCCCATTTTATCTGAGGCTGTTCATTAGTTTTTCTTTGCTTAGGTATTTTTTCCGGGTGGGGGTCGCAAGCCCACCGACCCAACCTCTTTAGTCGCCTCTTACGACACGTAGAAGGCACATGTATTTGTTGATTTCATTAATTTAGTTTAGATGTGAAGTTGGTTGGTGTAAAAATAATAATAATTATGTAACATTGATCTTGGATGGGACTCATCAGCCTTGGTTGGCAACCTGTCTAGGGGAGTAAACCTGATACAAATCCGTACTGCTTACCTAAGGGTAAGGCAGGTTAGTGGATGGATTAGCCGAACACCACTGTAGAAAAATAGTGCTAACAAGATACACAGAGGGCCTCGGAGTCGGACGGATCCTAAATTGAGTGGTCAATCCTGTAAGTCCTTCACTAAACTGGCTCGGGTTGTCCCTCTCACAGGGAATAGGTCCGCTTGGGGGCATTCTGTGTATGGCCACCCTCGTAAGGGGAGTAAGGCGTCCGGCAATAGATAGATAGATAGATTCTTGGCCTTTTTCTTACTGGTGAGCAACAGCTCTCCCCTGTAATCTCCGTCCCCTCGCCTGAGTCACAACTGTGACCAGCTTCGGGCGTCACCCACGTTCTGGCTCGCCATTAGGGTGTGTGGCCCTCTCCGGTGGGCTCGGAGAGCGGCTTCTCAGGTTTTTCTACACCCGAGAAAATGTTGGGATCCCAATCGTCCGCTTTGGCCTCGACCATGGTGCAGTGGTGCGGGGTCACAAGATGCGACAAATTCCCCCTTCTTGGACGTACAAAGTACGTACGCCATGTGTCCTGTGTTGATCGTACGTTAGCTAGGTGGGCTAATAAGAAGTGTACACACTGTGCACTCTTTGTGAAACACCACCACAATCCGAGTGGCCACATAACTGCGGCTGGGGCACCTCAGGTTTTGCTAAATATTTGGAGTGAAGTAAATGTTTTCATATCCTAAGTCCCAGACATTATCTGTAATGACTTATGTAAGTTTCCTAAACATTCTTTTGCCCACGTCCCAACAAAGTTGTAGACCTTGTTCCAAACAAAAGTTCTGAACGCAATTGAGTCTAAGTTTAGTCAGATGCAAGAGTCTCTGAGTCCCCAGGTTAAGCTGTCGTCTCGGCTAATGCCCCCTACGCTACCTACTGTTCCTTTGCAACCTGTCCCTGTACAAATAAAGACCACCACACCGCCTCGTCCCCCAGGGTCAATTGGCCCTAGTGTTCCCCAGCCGTTGAATCCAATAATTTCCACCCTTGACAGGTCCGGGCTATTCCTAGCCCCGATCACTCCGGTTGCCCTTGAGGCGGACCCGGAGTTGCCCAAAAGCTAATGCCTTTGCTTTATGACCCTGCCCGAGTTTGGCAACCAATAATTGGTCCTCCTACTCCGGAAGACGCGGAGACAGGTTTCCCTGAACTTTACCCGGTCCCTCAATCCTGGGTCCTCGAGGTAAATGAGTTAAAACGACTGCGGGCAAAAGTTGTTGAGGGGCGGGTGCTGGATGTGATCATGTATCCTTTCCCTTCCATATCTGATATTCATTTTTTTTTGTACAAACCTGTTCCAGTATTTTCTGCCACGAAATCCTTGAAGCCTTGGTCAGATTTCTCTAAGCTTGCTGCTCATAATGCTATAAAGTCCCTCTCCTCTGTGTTCTACAAAGATTGAAACTGTTGCTACAGACCCTCCGTCTCCCATGTTTACCGTAGACGGAGTGGAACAAGGTCGTGGGTGGAATGGGCAGCAGAGGCGGCAAAATTTGCTCTATCCATCACTGCAATTGCCCCCAATAAGGTTCCAAATGAGGACCATAAGTTTGCTTCTTGTCATATACGATCTGAGGAACAAATACAATTATCCTTTCACCAAATGTCTTAGAAGTAATCAAAGAATTATTAAAGCCAATGGTATTAGTGCCAGTTGCAAAAGACGCCAAAGCTTTCCTATCCCGCATGTTTTTTGTTCCCAAACGGGACAGCTCAAAGATGAGACCAGTCATAAACCTCTCCTCACTCAAAATTACAGACTTTTCATGCTCACAGTGTCTCAGATACGGCTAATCCTTCGTCAGGACGGGTGACTGATAACGTTAGACCTCAACGATGCCTATTGGCACATTCCGATCTCCGTAAGATATCAAAGATTTCTTGCCCTCCCCTTCCAAAATTCAGCAGTAACGTTTACCCGCGTTCCTTTCGGGTTAAATTCCCCCCCCTGAGTGTTTACAAAAATTGTGAAACAGGCCCTCCTCCCTCTAGCCCAGGAGGGGATAACCATTCTCACTTATCTCGACGATTGGGTCGTAGTGGGCAACTCCTCGGGCCAATGTCTCAGCCATACACTCCGGGTATGTCAACATGTCATAAATAAATATGGGCAAGTCATGCTTGACTCCAACTCAGAGGGCGGAATGGGTAGGTCTGATGTGGGACACCCAACTTCTTACGTTACGACTAAATCCCTCCAATGCCCAGCGCCTTCAGGCAAAGTCGTTCCGGGTCCTACACTCATTCAATATAACAAGGAGAATTTTGGTATCCCTTATCAGCTCTCTTAACTGGATGCAATTGACAGTTCCGTTGGGGTGCCTCAACCTAAAAAGGTTGATAATACTAGGCAACATGTTTTTCCCTCCTCACTCTCCTCACATTAGGCTTTGAAGTTAGTAATGCCCTGGTCGACTCCGCCTCCCACGATGTGGTTAGATACAGATGTGGCAACATCCAAGGGGTGGGGCTACCAATCATCAGAGGGACACCAGAACCAAGATTCTTAGGCGCCCTCCACCCACCACCACATCAACTACCGGGAGTTGTCAGTTCCTCTTTTCTTCTTGAGAGCGCATGCACAATCACTAACAATGAAGTCCATTGCGTTTCGCATGGACAACACCACAGCAGTGGCGTGTATCAACAAGCAAAGCACAACACGCTCTCTCACCCTTCACCATCTAGCCGAAAAGATTCCCAAGCTAGCACACTACCACACGGTCACGTTACACGCCTCGTACCTCCTGGGAAGGGCCAACCTTTGGGCGGACGCCTTATCCCGGGGCAAGAGTACGTTAGTGGAATGGGCACTCAAACAGGAAGCTTTCAGTAAGCTGATTCTTCCTTACCATTTAAGCCTCGTACCTCCCGGGAAGGGCCAACTTTTGGGCGGACGCCTTATCCCGGGGCAAGAGTACGTCAGTGGTATGGGCACTCAAACAGGAAGCTTTCAACAAACCGATTCTTCCTTACCATTCACAAGTAGACCTTTTTGCATCCCACACGTCAGCAAAGACCCCTCAATCTCTAACCCGGTGGTCAGTAACCCCGGCGGGTGGACCGGACGCTTTTTCGGTCAATTGGTACACATGGTCGTCCATCTACCTGTTCCCTCCCCCGGACACGACCCTCATGTACAAAGTCATAGAAGGGCCTAGTCACTCTAGTGTGTCTTATTGCACCAGTTTGGCCCACACAAGCGTGGTACAGCCGACTGAGCCTATGGCGCCCGTCTCCGGTGGAAATTCCAATCTCTCAATTCCACTTGGACCAAGTTGGAAGCCTAGAGACTTGTCTAACTTTTGCATTATGGACGTTTTCCGGGCCAAATGGCTAAAAGAAAATTACGATCCTATCTTACACCCTAAATTAACCCTCCAGCCTCGGCTATGTATTCTATAAATATTCCCCGAAACCCGGGGGATTTGGCCGAAAAAACTTCTCGCCTAGGCTACCGTATCTTTGTTATTTTGACTGCTTCCGCATTCCCGTGCATCCCCAAGCGTAGATGTGTTTCGTACCTGTAGAATGGCGTTGAGTAGAACTCTCTAAGTCAACTAGTCCAGTTGTGATGACGATTTCCGTGGAGAGAACTTTGTTCACTACTAAAACAAGAACATACAGTCACACACAAACAAACGACGCCTCTCCTTCTTGTGTTCGGAGGTGCGCGGCGTCGGGCATACCGACTGTGTTTATATGCGTCGGACGGACGGCTTTCAAAACAAGCTTACAGGCTTTTAAGCTGCCGGAGCCTCAGAGCCCTTCCGGGGTCCGCAGGCCGCGTTTGTTATGGGTGCCTCAGAGCCCAACCGGGTCTGATGGGTTAAAGCCCCAATATTAGGAGACCACTCTCCGGCAATATGAGTCACACTGGAAGAGTTTTACTACCTGGTTGGTGGAGTCTGACCAATGCTGTCAGTCGGCCAGCCTTGTTCTCTTTTATCTAAATTACCTTTTTGTACACAGACATCTTTCGGTATATATCTTTAGAAATTATCTCACGGCCATTAAAGAGCCGTTCTTTGACCTGACTGGACTCCGCCTTCCCCCTAAAGATGGAGCCGGTTTTATTGAGGCATGTTTTAGGCTTAGGGCACCCCAAAGGCAATTGCTCCCCCAGTTGTCCCTGGATCGGGTTTTAACAAGGTTAGCCTCTAGATCATGTTCTGTAAAACCTTCCTTAGCTAAACTGACAGAAAAATGTGTCTTCCTCCTAGTATTTGCCACAGCTCTCCGAGTGTCAGAGCTAGGAGCAATGTCTAGTTCTCCCAATTGTTTGCACTTCCAGGCCCAAAACCAAAGTGTAACTATAGCCCCGGCCCCTGATTTCATAGCAAATAATGAACATGAGGGACACATTTTTACTCCATTTACTATTCCTGCCTTGCAGCAGGGCACACGGTTCCACCCCCTTTGCCCTGTTCAGGCATTGCACACTTCCATTAAGGCCACAAGAACGTTGGTTGCTTCACACCTGTGGATCTCTCCAGATGATCAGACTCACCTCTCGAAGAGTCACCTTGCCTCCATGATTGTCGATGTAATCCAAGCGGCGGAACCCCGGGCAATGGCCAGGGCTCACAATGTCCGGAAATGGGCAACTACGGTCCGCTTTCTGAATAATTATTCAATACAGGATATTTCCCAAATGGGAGTTTGGTCCTCTCATAATACCTTTCTATCACGTTATTTGTCTGTTCATCTAGAGAGACCTTCGGTTCCATGTATTGCACTACGCCAATCTCATGATCCATAAGATGATTTTTTACAGTGTCTGGTTCTGCTTTCCTCCTTCTGAACCTCCAAAAGGAATAGGGGGGGGGGGGGAATGTAGACCATGACTAAGTAGGAAGTCAAAGAGTTTTCTTCTATAGTGAATAAGTATGAGTTGTATGTACTGAATAAGTATGAACAAATAGTTTATTTTTATACCAATATAAGAACAAAATTCTTGTATCGTGCTAATTTTTTACAGCTCAAGGAGCATCATAGTATAGAAATGTTTTATGAAATTAAAGCATACTTTCATATATATTTTACATCTTGTTCTTCTCAACAAAGTTTGATTAAGTAGGAAGACCAAGGGTTTTCTTCTATAATGAATAAGTATGAGTTGTATGTACAGTACTGAATAAGTATGGACATCTATATTATTAAACCAGTTCGTCTGTCTGTTTGTCTGTGTGTTCTTAATAGGCGACCGCAGTTTTGGACCTGGGGAGCTGACACTTTGCATGTGGGTGTCAATTGACCTGGGTCAGGTCATAGAGGGGGCGAGGCCACGATCGGAGGTCGTTTCGAGGCCGAAATTGATTTTTTTTTGAAAAAAATGGCCGTTTGGGGCAGAAGGAGGCCTCCGATCGAAAAGGTGTATGCAACGAAAGTTGTTCGCAGCTCCCCAAAATGGGGGTACGGATGAGGTCAGATCCAAAATCGGAGGTCATGTAGCGACCGAAATCGAGGTCGCCGTTTAATGAGGCACAGGGAGGTCGAGGCCGGTGATTATGGTAGTACAGTAAACTTCCGTTAATCCGAAGGGCAGCAGACCGGCCCTCGTTCGGATTAGTGGATTTTTCGGATTATCGGACTTTACCCCTATGAACCTGTGTATTAATGGCCTGACGAAAACATTGAGGCATTAGGCCACCCAAATGACACAATGGTGCACACACACATATCATATGTTCATGAAATCACTTCAAAAGTTTACCATTGTAGCCTATTACCTACTTCAAAACATTCAGATTAATGGTCAAAGGAATCTGCTGATATAAACGTAAACACCATATGTCCGCATCGTCTTCTTCTTCTTCTTCTTGCGTCTACTAGCGAGTTTGTCTTGCTCTTGAAGATCAGATCAGATGTGGTTCGGGAAGTAATGCCTTAACAACGGCACTTCCCTGAGAGGTTCTTGTAATTTTCCTTTTGTGATTTTCCTTTTGTGACGTGCTCTGTTATATTATATTTTATTGAAAGCACCCTTGTCTTGTTGTCTTGAAAGCACCCTTGGGACGCTCCGATCACTGAACTATAAATAGTAGCGTATCGGAACGTCCAAAGGTGCGCTTGCAGAAAATGCGGTGCAAACCAGTAGCGCATCGGAGCGTCCCAAGGATGCGTTCAAGAGCAAAACAAACTCTCTAGCAGACGATGTGGTGTTTACGTTTATATCAGTAGCTTCCTTTGACCATTAATCTGAATGTTTTGAAGTAGGTAATAGGCTACAATGACAATGGTAAACTTTTAAAGTGAATTCATGAACATATGATATGTGTGTGCTCCATTATGTGTCATTTGAGTGGACTAATGCCTCAAAAAGGGGACTTTGGGACTTCTTGAAATTCGGACCATCGGGTGAATTCGGATTTGGCCTCAAATTGAAAAATTCGGACTATTGGGAGATTCGAATCATCGGTCGTCGGATTAAAGGACTTTTACTGTAGTAGTATTGTGATGATTGTGGTAGTAGTGATTGATGATGGTGATTATGGTAGTAGTAGTGGTGGTAGTAGTGATGGTGATTATGGTGGTACAGTATTATTATTAAATTTAAACCCGAGCAACGCAGGGTACCCCTGCTAGTATAGTTTATTTTTATACCAATACAAGCAAATTTTTCTTGTATCGTGCTAATTTTGTACAGCTCCAGGACCTTTATAGTATGGAAATGTTTTATGACATTAAAGCATACTTTCATATATATTTTTACATCTTGTTCTCCTCAACAAAGTTTGATTAAGTAGGAAGACAAAGGGTTTTCTTCTACAGTATAATTATTAAGTAGGAGTTGTCCTGAATAAGTATGAAAAAATAGTTCATTTTTATACCAATGCAAGCAATTTTCTTGCTAAATTTGTACAGCTCAAGGAGCATTATAGTATGGAAATGTTTTATGAAATTAAAGCATACACTACTTTCATATATATTTTCACATCTTGTTCTCAACAAATTTTAAGTTATGACTATTCTTCCATATGAGGCTTCCCAATATACCCGCCTCTTCTTTTACTAATAATTTTAATTTTACCCGGTGTCAGCCTATCTGTTAACTGGTTCTCTCTGTGTACGTTGAGCATCTGATGTCCCACCTCCGGTCGTGATATTCTAGGCTCTTCGTCATTGACGGAGAGAACCAACACTAAATTACGGGGTGATAACCTGAAGGGAAGGAAGGAAAGCCTTCTATTTAGTAGTGGTTCCGTAGTCAATGATGCCAAGGTTCCCACCCACCTTCCCCTTCCCATGCACATGCCCAACTTTATATAACATTTGAGGCAGATAAACACGCTAGAGAGTCTGGTATCACGTGCAAGGGAAGCATTATGACAACACAGCAAGATGGCTGATGCACCGGGAGATTTGAAATTATAAATTCTTCTTTTAAATTTTATTTCTAGTATTTACCTAATTGTAGTTTACAGGAGTTGAGCTAAGCTCGTGTTGTCCCGTCTCTCAGTCTACTTTTTATCCAATTTTTTCTTGAAAATATGGATGTTCCTTGCCCCTACCACCTCCTCCTCCAGCCCATTCCATTTGTCAATACATCTATAGGGGAAGCTAAACTTCCTGATATCGTTCTTGCAGGTAGGTCTTTTTACTTTGTAGCTGTGGCCTCTAGTTATTCCTGTATCCATAATTAATATATCCTCCCTATCCAGCCTCTCCAGCCCCCAGGTACATTTGTACATCATTATCATGTCTCTCCTCTCTTTTAGACTCAGTAGATTTAATTTGTCTAGCCTCCCTTCATATGGCAGTTCTCTGAGACTTGGAACCAATCTAGTGACTGCTCTCTGGATTCTTTCTAACTTGTGAATATGCTTCTTTAGATGCGGGGACCACACCACTGCTGCATACTCCAATCTTGGTCTAATTATACTCTTCATAATTTTCGCTACCATGGTCTCATCCAAGTAGTTCAGATCAACTTTCATATTCCCGGCCATTACATACATTCCGCTAAAGAGCTTGTTAATATGTTTCTCTGGCGACAAATTATCTTGTATAATCAACCCTAAATTTTTTTCTTTTTCGGCCTTGCTAATTATATTATCTCCCATCCTGTACTCCCAATTTGGTCTATTCACACTTCTTCCCATATTTAACACATGGCATTTACTTATATTAAATTTCATTTTCCACTTGGTGCTCCATTCGTATATTTTGTCTAAATCCCCTTGCAGCTCCTCACAACTACTTTTATTTGTTATTTGTCTCATAATTTTTACGTCATCTGCAAACATTGACATGTAAGAGTTTATGCCTATCGGCAGGTCATTCACGTACATAAGGAACATGAGAGGTGCCAACACAGATCCCTGCGGCACACCACTCTCAACTTTCCGCCACGATGAGTAAGTTCCTCTAATGTTGGTCCTCATTTCCCTATCTGTTAAATAGCTCTCCATCCATTTCAGCAAACTCCCCCTGACACATCCTAGCGTCTCAAGCTTAGATAACAATCTCTTATGTGGTACCTTATCGAATGCTTTGGAAAGGTCTAAGTAGACACAGTCCACCCATCCGCCTCTTTCTTGGAGTACATCTATCACCCTACTGTAATAACATAACAAACTGGTAACAAGATGTCCCTTCTCTGAATCCAAATTGCTTTGGGGTTATTATCTTCTTTCTCTCCAACATTTTCATCCATCTCTTCCTAATTAGCTTTTCACAAATCTTGCATACAATACTAGTAAGTGAAACTGGTCTATAGTTTAGAGGGTCCTCAGGGTTTCCATTTTTGTATATCGGAATGATATTAGCTCTTTTCCATTCAACAGGAACCTGTCCTTTATCTAAGGAAGCTTGAATTATGTCCCTCACTGGCTCCACTAATTGCTCTGCACACTCCTTTAAAACCCAGGCAGACACTTCATCCGGTCCCATAGCTTTCCTTACTTCAAGTCCTCTCATCGCAGATAACAGCTCATCTCTAGTTATTTCAATCTTACTAAGACCACTCTCCAGTACTCCCGCCTGTGGTTCGTCAAAACCTTCCTCTCTAGTAAAAACTGACCCCAATTTGTTATTCATTACCTCGCACATGTCCGATACATTTTCATACGTCCTAGCATCAACTCTTAATTTAGTAATTTGTTTCTTTACCTTCAACTTACTGTTTATATATTTATAAAATAATCTAGGGTCACTTTCACATTTATTTACTATGTTCTTCTCATAGTTCATTTTAACTTGCCTAATTATGTTAACATATCTATTCCTCTCCTGTTTATATTTATTCCGATTTCTCTCAGTGTTCCTTCTTCTTAATCTAGCCCAAGCTGCATCACGCCTACCCAAAGCTCTTTTGCATTTCAAATTAAACCAATCTTTCTGCTTAGTAAAATTTCCAGTTTTATATCTTGGGACAAACAGATTGGTTCCTACTCTATAAATTTCGAGGAATCTACTATATTTACCTTGTACGTCCTGTTCCTTCAAAATAAGATCCCAATCTACTCCCTCTAAATATCTTTTCAAGGATACATAATCAGCTTTACTATAATTTAATCTGTCATTTATGTAGCTATTGTCTAATCTATTGGCATTACTCGAGGTCAACTTCCATTTTAGTAATAGGTGATCACTTTTACCTACAGGACATAGATAGTTTATATCACTAATTTCGTGAGGATCTTTTGTAAAAATCAGATCGAGTTTAGAAGGTTCGTTATTACCCCTCATTCTTGTATTTTCTGTCACATGTTGTGCAAGTACATTTTCTGTAACCAACTCCACTAGCCGACTTCCCCAAGATCTCTGATTTGGCCCTGCATCTCCCGATTCCCAATCAACCTCACTACAATTGAAATCTCCTACCAAGATCAATCGATTCTTCCTTAAAAGCAATCTTCTCAACGACTGAATCATATCCTCTACCATCTCCTCAAACTCCAACTCCCTCCATGCTCTGGTCTTTGGTGGCATGTAAGCTACTGCTATGTCTAGCTTTTTTCCTTCTATATCATTGAGTTCAACTGCCATTATTTCTGCCTTGTCATTATTTAACTCCACGTGCTTTGCTGTCATAGGGTTCTTAACTAATACTGCCACTCCACCTCCCCTTTTACCCTTTCTATCATATCTCCATATATTATATCCTTCACTAAACACTATGTTGCTGTCAAAGTCCTGGTTCAGCTTTGTCTCTGTCAAACAGACTATCTGTGGTTGATCTTTTCTTAATATATTATCTAACTCTACCTTTTTACTGTTTATTCCATCTATATTAGTGTAGTAGCACAGTATATTTGAATCCACCTCCTTGTTTCTCTTCCCTCTCTGCCTCCTACCAGGTTCACCTCCTCCTCCATCCCTTCCCTGACCCAGTTCCACCTCCCCTGCTAATTCTATTCTCCTCCCCCCTCTCTCTCCCTCTGTTCCACCTTCTCCACCACATCCTGGCTCTCTCTCCGGTCCCCTGCTCCCTGCAATATCTCTCGCTCCGTCTCCTTGCTTTGACTTCGTACTTGTCTCTCTGTCTCTTTCCCTATCACTCCTCTTACTTTCGGTTCTTGGTGGCTCCTGATGTACCACTGAGTACAGTGGTACTCCTTAGTGGTATCCATTTTTCAATGATAAGCCCTTGGTAAGATTTAATGGGTATTAACCTAGGATTATTGATATACTTTATACGCAACGGTATTGATAAGAACTCCGGGTATTCCCGAACGGGTCCCGGAATCTCAACCTATATATAGTATAGGCTCTTCGTCATTGACTACGGAACCACTACTAAATAGAAGGTTTTCCTTTTTTCCCTTCGGGTTGTCAAACCCATAATGTCATAAATTATGACATACACCTACACGACTTAACTCTATGCCACCTCAACGAACACTAGCTTTGTGAGGGCTAAGGTCGAGTGGGCTAGTAGAATATAAATGCATCATCATACATACATCAACATTGAAAACTAAATAAAGTTTTTACATTTTCCAGGTTTGGTTGTCACTGTGTGGAAGACAAGATATGCCTGTAAGTATGCTTTTTTTTTTTTTTTTTTTTTTGTGGATAGATCAAAAGATAGGTTTGCTATGGCCTCATCGCATGAGTTTTGAAGTAATTGCGTGGTGTCTAGTGCAATAGAAAGGCCTCACCCAAGTCCTGAAAAGAGGATGACCAAGAGTTAATAAGATAAGAAACAAGATCACCAGTAGAGCGGAAGGAAACCATACTGGCGATCTGAAAGTAGATTATGGGCAGTCAAATGCTTAAGAAATATGAATTAAGAATACAGTAGTTAAAAAAACTTAAGAGATGCAAGAAATGATAGCAATTAGATGATAGTTGCAGGATTGATAGCGGTCACTCTTCTTTGAGACAGGTTGAATGAGAGCAAACTTCCAGGAAGAAGGGAAGACGTTAGAGGAAAGAGTTTGCCTAGGCAAGGAGTCAGCACGGAAGAAATGTTGTTGAGTATAACAGGATGAACATCAGCCGGTTCGTACGCCTTCTAAGAATTAAGTGTAGAGAAGATGAAAGTTCATCCTTTGTAGAGATTGGGATATTAGGCGTAAGTAAGAGGGATGAATAACACCGGATTGATCCACGGTTTAGTTTTTAGCAAAAGTTTGAGCGAAGAGGTCAGCTTTGTGAATGGAAGATATGGCAGGGGTGCCACAGAATGTAAGAAAGGAGGGAAAGACTATCAAGTAAAGTTGTTGGATAGGTTTTTGGCTAGATTTCAGAAAGCTTGGGAAGAGCTAGAGTTGGAAAGTTCAGAGCATTTGTTATTGATGAAAGAGTTTTTGGCGAGTCGAAGAACAGATTTGTCTCGATTCCAGGCAGAAAAATAGAAAGTACTGTACAAGATTCTTGAGCTTCAAGGAGACAGTACCGTTTGAATGCTTCCTCCTTACTTCGGACAACAGTAGAACAAGCGTGAGTAAACCAAGATTTGTTTTCATTAGACTGAGAGAAAGAATATGGAATGTATGCCTCCATGCCCGAGATATAACCTCGGTAGTGCATTCATACACTCCGAGGGTTCCCGACTACGGAAGAAAAAATAATTTCATGGGATATCAAAGAAGTACTGCTGAAGAGCCTCTCAGTCTGCAGCGCCAAAGTGCAACAAGTACAGCCGGCTGGGAGAATTGGATGGACATACTGGAGAGATAGGACAGTAAATAGAGATAAGGTTATGATTGGAAAAGCCCAACAGAGAAAGAAGGTGTACAGCCTTAGCAGAAGGATTAGGGGTTAAAAAGAAGTCAAGGATGTTGGGAAAATCACCAATGCGGCCAGGGATACAAGCGGTGTTCTTGACTAGCTACTTTAGGATATTTAGGAGAGAAAAGATTTAGGCTTGTTCACCAGGTTGGTCAGTGAAATGAGAGGAGAGCCATTGGCGGTGGTGAACATTGAAATCTCCTAAGAGTGAGATTTCAGAGAAAGCCTGCAGGGATGTGTTCCACTTTAGAGTTTAAATAGTCAAAGAATTTAGAAAAGTCAGTAGAGTTAGGAGATAGATAGGCAGCATAGAAGTATTTAGTCTGAGCGTGACAGGAAGGTTTGAGCCAGAGAGTTAAGAATTCAGAGAAGTTAAAGTTGGGAGCACGAGAGCAAGTAAGTTTGTTGTGTTTACATGTACACAATATCCACCTTTTGCTTTTAAGCTAGGATAGAGAAAGTAGGAGGAGACAGAGAAGGTGTAGCTGGTGGTTACTTTAGACACCTGAAGTCTTGGTGAGGAAAAGAAGGTCAGATTTCTTGGAGGAGAGGTGGTGTTCAACAGAGGGAGAATTAGAGAAGAGGCCGCGAGTATTGCAAAAGTTGATAGTAAAAGTGACAGGCCGTGGTCCAGAGGATTTTGAGAAGTTGTTTTGGGAAGGACAGGTGATTATGGGGACATTTATGTTGTGTACCATGATAATATCCTACTGTACTGTATACAGTATACATAAATATATACTGTATGGAATAATATTGATTATAATGTAATTGGTGCATGCATATATCTTTGTCACTATACAAATACAGTACATCTCTCCATTCAAAATGTATTTATTAATCATAACTATTAGCTGATTACGGAAACTACTTCATTGATGAAGTAACACCTGCCTGAGCTAGGAGTCAACTGGGACTCGTCAGCCATGGTTGGCAACCCATCTAGGGGAGACAACCTTAAAAAAATCTGGGTGTATGGGACTTGTCAGCCTTGGTCGGCAACCTGTTTAGGGGAGTAAACCTTATACACAATACCAAAGAGCGGCACATTCATCGGTGCCACTAGCTACAATAGATAGATAACCACACTAGCTACAATAGATAGATAACCATATAGCAGCAGCATTGTTTAATTAATATTGTTCTGTTTAGGTGTGGCATCCTCCAACTCCTCCTCATGATGACAACGATATGTACATTGACCACTCCCTTGGCTTCTGGTATGACTCCAGTATCATGCCAGAGTCTGCACTGCCACCTGTCTACATTAAAAAGGAACACAAGAGACTTAAATTGGAACCAGGTACTGCAGGTATGCCAAGTTTAATTTTTTGGTTTGGCAGCTCTAGGTCCAAAATTACATTTTCACTATCAGTTTTGTCAGTCTAGAGAGAGTATACTGTAGATATTTATAATTGATACCAATGATGATTCTGCTCATTTGAATATGGCATTTTCAAATAGCAGATGTCTTAAAAAATGCCAGATTCAACTGAATAGGTGCCGTTGTAAAGGCTTGTATCTATAACTATACAGTCATGCTCTCGGTAACGCGCTGTGAGTAACACGTTTTTGTTCTCCCGCGGATACACTAAATGCGAAAGCTCTGATCAACACCGAACATTTTCAATCTACCGCAGAATCGATTCAGGCCCGCTGACGTTACACTCGGATCCAATCGGCTTCCCGCCCTCCCTCCCAGTTTGTTTACCTCCAGCGAGTTCCATTTGAAACCTGGGAGTACACTTTAATTCAAAACTAGATTATAAAGAGCACATCAACCATATTGTTAGAAGCTGTAATCTGCACATCAGAAACCTCTACTTGATTAGACAATTTATGAACAGACCTTGCCTCTTGACATTAGTTCATTCAATCATCTTGTCTCGTGTTGATTATTATAATGCCTTATTAATTGGCCTCCCAAATTATCAATTAAAGAAGATTCAATCAGTTTTAAACAGGGCTGCGAGGTTCATTTATGGCCTTCGGCCAATAATCCTCACAACCTCTTAACACATTGAGTTGCACACTGGCTGCTGGTTAAAGCTAGAATGTATAAGAAAAGACTTATAAGTTACTTACTAAGTAACTAATTCAATTTGATAAGTTAATTACAGTATATGGAGTTTGAACGCAACTGCAATTACGTTAAAACTACTATTACAAACTCTTCATGTAGTTTTGTTTTGTTTTACTGGTGTTGTTTTATTCTTTATAGTTTCTTTCTCTCTGGCTGTGTATTTTGTGTAATTGATAAATACATGAGGAACCATATGCCGCAGGGCATCACATCCTCATTGTCACAGATTGTAAATACAATAGAACTAAATGCTGTATGATACTCTACTGTATAGGCCTACTGTGAATTTGTGACCATAAAGTATTTTCAATTGAATTGAATTGAATGAGATGAGTGGGAGTTGCAGGGTCTGGTAAATATTTTTGGAACAGTGTGTGAAAAATGGAAATTGAAGGTAAATGTGGGGAAGAGTAAGGTTAAGATCTTTGAAAGGATGCAGTCACAGAGTGTGAGGTGAGGTTGAACTGTCAGGTTATGGAGATTGTCAGCTCATTTAAGTATGTGGACAGTGTTGTTGAGTAAAGATGGGAGTATGGAGGATGAAGTGTGGGAGAGGGTGCAACAGAGGAAGAGGGTTGTAGGAACACTGAAAGCAGTATCAAGGAATAGAGTGGTCAGCAAGGAAGTAAAGAAGTCCTTGCATGATAGTGTGGTAATCCAGACATTGACATACAGGAGTGAAGCATGGATATTGTTGGAGAGACACAAATCAAGAGTGAGAGGGTTGGAAATGTGTTAGGCTACTTGAGAAGTGCGTGTGGAGTTACATAGAGGGATAGACAGACGAATGACTCGGAAATAGGAAGTATGAGACCGGTGTGGTGTGGATGTGCATGCGCTGGAAAGTGTGAAAAGGAATACCTTGAGATGGTTCGGCCATGCGTAACGTATGGGATTATGGTGGTACAGTATTATTATTAAATTTAAACCCGAGCAACGCCGGTTACCCCTGCTAGTATAGTTTATTTTTATACCAATACAAGCAAATTTTTCTTGTATCGTGCTAATTTTGTACAGCTCAAGGACCTTTATAGTATGGAAATGTTTTATGACATTAAAGCATACTTTCATATATATTTTTACATCTTGTTCTCCTCAACAAAGTTTGATTAAGTAGGAAGACAAAGGGTTTTCTTCTACAGTATAATTAATAAGTAGGAGTTGTCCTGAATAAGTATGAAAAAATAGTTCATTTTTATACCAATGCAAGCAATTTTTCTTGCTAAATTTGTACAGCTCAAGGAGCATTATAGTATGGAAATGTTTTATGAAATTAAAGCATACACTACTTTCATATATATTTTTACATCTTGTTCTCAACAAATTTTAAGTTATGACTATTCTTCCATATGAGGCTTCCCAATATACCCGCCTCTTCTTTTACTAATAATTTTAATTTTACCCGGTGTCAGCCTATCTGTTAACTGGTTCTCTCTGTGTACGTTGAGCATCTGATGTCCCACCTCCGGTCGTGATATTCTAGGCTCTTCGTCATTGACGGAGAGAACCAACACTAAATTACGGGGTGATAACCTGAAGGGAAGGAAGGAAAGCCTTCTATTTAGTAGTGGTTCCATAGTCAATGATGCCAAGGTTCCCACCCACCTTCCCCTTCCCATGCACATGCCCAACTTTATATAACATTTGAGGCAGATAAACACGCTAGAGAGTCTGGTATCACGTGCAAGGGAAGCATTATAGTATAGAGAATGACTAAGAGAGTGTACGAGAATGAGGTGGAACGACAGAGAGGGAGAGGCAGTCTGAGAGTGAGGTGGAAGGATGGAGTTAAGAGGTATATGCGTGATAGTGGTGTTGGATGGGAAGAGGGGAATCGGCTGACGGGGAACAGAGGTGCATGGGGGCGATTCATTCGTGACCACCCTTTCAGGGATCATGGCATCTGGCAATAGATAGATAAAATGGCTCTGTTGAAACACGGAACCAGTGATGTGAAATAACTTATCCCTTTACAGCTATAAAGGCCAATATTGTCAATTAAGTTAGTTAGCAAAACCAAGCTAATATTCCAAAGCAAATATTTAATTGTACAGTAAAAAGAAATTGTGAGGAAGAAGGGCAAATCAAATAATTTGCCCCTCCTGCAATGAAGCTTTATATTGGCCATTGTAGTTTTCAGCCTTTGATTTGTAACAAAAAATTACAGTATGTAAAGAAAGCTTTCTGGAGGACACTTATGTCATAGCCAGCTCCAGAAGTTGGTAAGTAGTAGCAAGGTGTTCCCAAAAGGGAGCTAGATGTCAGCCAATTGATAGATTGATTGGTATTGTATGAGATCTATCTATCTATCTATTGCCTGACGCCGTGATCCCCGAAGGGGTGGCCACGAACGAACCGCCCCCATGCACCTCTGTCCCCAGTCAGTCGACGCCCCTCCCCCCAACCAGCACCACCTTCGTTCATGTACTTCCTCACTCCATCCTTCCACCTCATATTCGGTCTACCTCTCCCCCTCTGTCCCTCCACCTCGCTCTCATACACCCTCTTAGTCATTCTCTCGCTTTCCATACGTTCCATATGGCCGAACCATCTCAAGTTGTTCCTTTTCACACTTTCCAGCACATCTACCTCCACACCACACCTCCTTCTTACTTCCTCATTAGTCTGTCTATCCCTCCATGTAACTCCGCACGCACTCCTTAAGTAATTCATTTCCACTGCTCTCACTCTTGGTCTGAGTCTCTCAACCAACGTCCATGCTTCGCTTCCGTAAGTCAGTGTCGGGATTACCACACTGTCATGCAAGGACTTCTTCACTTCCATACTGACCACCCTATTTCTTGTTACTGCTTTTAGCGTTCCTACAACCCTCTTCCCCTGTTGTACCCTCTCCCGCACCTCTTCATCCATAGTCCCATCTTTACTCAACACACTGCCCAGATACTTAAAAGAGTTGACGATCTCCATAGCCTGACCGTTCAGCTTCACCTCACACTCTGTGACTTCACCCCTTTCGAAGACCATAACCTTGCTCTTCCCCGTATTTACCTTCAAATTCCGTTTTTCGCACACTGTTCCAAACTCATTTACCAGACCCTGCAACTCCCATTCATTATCACTCATCATAACTGTATCATCCGCAAACAGCAGTATAGGTAGCTTCCACTCAATTCCCTCCCTTTTCAGCGATACACCAACATCCACTGCTCTTGATAGTATTTCTTTCATAACTCCATCCATATATACAGTAAACAACCACGGGGACATCACACACCCCTGTTTCAAACCAACATTCAGGTCAAAGAACTCGCTCTGCTCACTCTCCACACATACTGCCGCCTTTGCACCCTCATACATGCTCTTCACTGCTTTCAGCAACTTGCCCTCTACTCCGTATATTCTAAGTACTTTCCACAAACCTTCTCTATCCACTCTGTCATAGGCCTTCTCCAAGTCCATAAAGGCAACATACACCTTTTGTTTCTTCTCCAGATACTTCTCCACAACACAATTCAGGGTAAAAATCTGATCTACACATCCTCTTCCCTTCCTAAAACCTCCCTGCTCGTCGCCTATCCATTTCTCCGTTCTCACTCTCACTCTCTCAATCTCTCAATTGTATGAGATACGCAGTTTTATTAAGCGCCGTGCACTCCCATGATTGACAGGGCTAGGGCGTGCCCTTGTTACAGGGACTTAGCCCTTTTATGCACCGGGGTTTGTTGTTTTGTATTCAGAAATAGAACTTTCTTAATCTCATAATTACCTCTCCATAATTAGTTTTCTACCCACAACTCACTCAAAGACAACTGCAGAGGTTGAAGTAACTAAACTAAAGGTTTCTAAACACCCCTGATGGTCACGAAGGCTTTTAAGTATCCCAGAAAGGACACAAATATCATCCTTGTGCACGAAAGGGTTAACTGGACATTTGCTTTAAAATGCTGGTATCCAATATATGCCAGGGACACATTAACCCGTTCAGTACCGATGGCGTTCTTTTCATTATATTCCGGCAATTATTAGAGGATTTTAACAACTTAGGACAGATGTGTAGAAATTAAGAGGCTACAAACTACATCAACTACCCCTTTAAACTTCCAGAGATCCTTCCTAAACTGCATACAATCTTCTAAGTATAGCTGAAATAAAAACAACAAACATCCCCTGTAGTGAAAGGGTTAATGAGTGGAAAATAATTAGCACCTTTTAAATGAGAAAGAAGAAAAGCAACTTTATAATATTAAAAAATAATAGGATAAGAATTTAGTACTGTACAGTAGTGATAAATTTGGTACTGTATATTGTAAATGTACCGTATGTATATACTGTACTCAGGCACATACCCCATAGTTGGGGGTGGCTGACCCGAGACAGAGCCCGAACAGAAACCACATATAAAGTTTCAATTCTTGGTTCCAGGACCACTTTCGCGTACCCTCGCGTCTCATTGAGTAGGTGAATTTTACAAGGGGAGGAGGATTCCTAGCTCCCTGCCCCTAGAAGGAAAAGTAGGACAGTAAAAGAGACAGAGAGAAATGGCTAAGGTTGGGTAGAGGATGCCAAACCTCACTCTGGATTTTTTTATGTTACTGTCTTTGCATTAAACAAATTAAAGTGCCAGGTGTGTTTTTTTATGAATACATAAGTATTGCTATATTTGTGTTTGTAGGAGCCTCAAGTGATGGATCTTGCGGTGTACGTCGGCCTCAGAAGCTGCGTCGTGAAGATACTGTGTGTGCTCCACGCTCTCTCTTTGACCGACCTTCACCAGCTGTTGTCAAGATCAGACGAGACCTGAAGTTACAGAAGTACAGAGGGATTGTCCGGCCTAGCATACCACTACCTGGTCTCAAGCCCACTCTTCTCACTAAGCCCCCTACCATTGAACCCGAGAACACCCCTGAATGGACAGTTCACGAAGACTGGGCGGTGGTACAATCCGTGCAGCAACATCTTCAGTTAGAGCTGCCGATAAATATGTTGGTGTTGTCTCCGGGTCATACTCCTAACTGGGACCTTGTAGCAGACTTGGTCAACTCAGTTTCGCGCTGCTACCGATCTCCCCGTCACTGTAGGACCAGGTATGAGACCACCATACATCCTCGGGAGGAGGGCAAGTTGCCGCCAGATATGCCACCGAAGAAGATCTCCAAGAAAACAAAATCTGGAATTCTTCCCAAACCTCTTCATGTATGTATATCTGCACTATTTGTGTTTTCTATGAGAATGACTTAACTCAATTAAAACAGTAAAAATTGAGTAATTATGTTAATTTTAGTGCATAGGTGCAAAATATTGGAGTCCCGTTGCTTGGCTCTTGCAATTTTGGTATTGGCTCTAGTCCACTCAGGCAAAGCATATAAGTGTAAGACGACTAATTAGGCACTTCTTAGAATAAACTTTGCACTTAAATAAGCTACTGTTCAATCAGACTTATGTTAGGCAGTACCCAATATAATTTGAAACTCTAATGAAGTCACAACTAGTGGAGTCAAATACTAATATCACTAATACAGTAGTTTCTTTATTAGTCTGAAAAGTTAAACCTCTACAGCTACCATTATCACTAATTGTAAAAACATTATCTTTAGAGAAAAAAATATGAATACAATACATAAGTAACACATAATTATGATATGTACAAGAATTTAAACAATCAGTAACGGTACTTATTATTTTAATGTTCTCTATTTTATTTTTACAGAAGAACTTGCGACCATTACGAACTTCTCAATTGTATGTCCAGGATAACAATAGCAGTTTCTCATCATTGTATTGTTCTCGATTTGAAACAATTAAAAGCATTGCTATAAAGAAAACACCAACAACCAAGCCACCTCTTGTCAACCCTACTCATAAAAATCCAAAGCATGCTCAGGTCTTGTCTGATTCAGGGATACAGTATGATGGTCCTTTAAATCCGGGCCAAGTTGCAACAAATTTGGCAGAACGTATTTTGCGTCAGAAACAGAAGAATATGGCAGAGCAGCAACAACAGAAACAACAATTACTTCAGCAACAACAGTTACAACTGCAACAACAACAACAGCAACAACAACAACAAGCACAACAACAGCAACAGTCACAACAACCTCAACAACAACAAGCTTCTCAGGCTCAGTTGTCAGCTACCCAGTTACAACAGCAGTTACAGCAACAACA
Source organism: Paralithodes platypus (assembly GCA_032716605.1). NCBI lineage: Eukaryota > Metazoa > Arthropoda > Malacostraca > Decapoda > Lithodidae > Paralithodes > Paralithodes platypus. The sequence goes on along the minus strand of CM064516.1, from coordinate 25,225,817 downwards.
GTCACAAGGCCAAGCAGCACAACAAACTGTGCAACAACAGTCACAACAGCCTCAAGTTCAACAGCAAGTGTCGGTGGTTGGAAACTCTGGTGGTCAACAAGTAGTGAGTAGTGGCCTTGGTGGGAAGGTGGCTACGTCAGTGGTTCTCAGTCAAGGTACAGCCATGACAATAGCTACAGTAACAGCAGCCACCAGTACCACCAGTGCCATCACTCCTTCTACTACAGCAGCCATACTGGGAGGTGTGAGAGCTGGGGGTAGTGGTGGTGCTGGTACTACTGGTACAGGTCGTACAACACTGGCACTACAGGAGCTACAGGTGCGATCATCACCCACCAGCCAAAATACTGTTGTCAGTGTTGCTGGACTGGCTCAGGCTGCCAGACTTACTGCAACACTAACATCACAACCTACCCAGAAAGGTCAGTTTATATTATATATAATCATAAATTCTGAATTTATACAGGTAGCCTACTCCACATTTAATGTCTCCTGCTGCTGTTTTTTTTCCTCATAGCATGGAATTAAAATTTTACAAATTACAAAAAAACACTGGTGTATTTCACATTTCCAACAATCCTGACAAAAATCTGTAAATATACCGGTATTAGTTTTAGGCAAGTTTTACAGTACTGTAATGAATTTCTATTTAACCCCATAGCCCTGGGAAACGTCAATAGACATATACATTTTTTCTGCCTTCACCAGTCCTCTCCAATGCTTCATTAAACATTCCCCCCCCCCCAAAAAAAAAAAATTCAACTCACCACAGGATGAGGATAAGGCCTACTGAATAATTACCAGTGTAATATAAGCTAGGTAGTTTTTTTTCTGTATCCTTTTCCTTTAGAAGGGAAACATATTTTAAATAGGAAAAATACCCAGTATTAGAAGGTCAATAGTTCTGTAAGTGATTATGATTGATATACTGTATTCTTTAGGTGTTTAGTATTTATAGATTTCATTGCTAAGATAGATCTTGGTTGTATATAATACATACCCATTATATCACATTTCAGAAAGCCTACAAGTTCTAAGCATTTCAGAATTGTGTTATACTGTACTTCTTTGCTTTGTGTAGGTGTGACTGCAGTGACATTATATATATATATATATATATTTTTTTTTTTAAAGAGACAATGAACGGAGGAAGGAAAAACACAGATAAAACAAAAAGGTCCATGTGCCTAAAGGCATCCTCCATTCATAAAATGTTTGTAACAACTGGATTTAAACATTTGCAGATTGTAAGTTTGTGGAAAGCAATTCGAGGGAAGTGAATTCCAAAGAGTAGTAGCTCTGGGGATAAATGAATTTTGATAAGCAGAAGTTCTGCATTGTGGAGGAGAAAGTGTAAATTCATGGGCGCTCTCAGCTGCCCTAGTTCTACGCGGAAAGATGTGGAGAGGCGGCACAATTGAAGCAAGTTCCTCGGAACAATTGCTGTGAAAATATCTGTAGAATAATGCAAGGGATGCAACGTTTCTTCGTATGGATAATGTAGGAAGGTCCTGTGTGATTGCAGGGTTATTGATTAATCTAATAGCTTTATTTTGAATTTTGTCCAACTGCCTCAATGCAACCACTCCACTTCCACCCCACAGAGGTGAACAGTAATCCATCTGAGAACGCACATGACTTTTATATATCACGGCCAACTGCTCGTCAGTGAAGAATTCTCGAACTCTGTACAGGAGTCCCAGTTTTTTAGAGGCATTCTTAGCAATGCTTCTAACATAATATGTCCAGCTCAAGTTAGTAGTTAATGTTACACCGAGAATGTCAATACTAGGGGAAGTGGGAATATTTACATCATTAAAAAATATATGGGAGTCAGTGAGATTCTGTCGGTTAGAAAATTGAATGTATTTGGTTTTCTGTGCATTAAAGGAAACTAGATTCTTTTGTCCCCATCCATTAATTCTAGAAAGGTCCTGGTTCAGAGAAATTGCAGTGTTTATTTTTGAATTTATAAGATCGGGTTGGGTGAAAGAATTGGTAAATGTGAAGGAACTGTGGAGTGTTGAGTCATCTGCGTAGGAATGTATTGGATTATGAGTGGTAGATATGAGATCATTGATATGAATGAGGAACAGAATTGGGGCCAGAACTGATCCCTGGGGAACACCAGCATTTATTGAGTGAAATTGAGAATAAAGGCCATCTACCATTACACCTATTTTTCTGTTATGAAGATAAGAAGAAATTAGTGGAACTAATGATGCTAGGCCGTAGTGTGACATCTTCGACAATAAGGATGTATATATGCAGCATTCGAAACTGCATAATAAATCGTAGGCTTGTGCAACATTCTTCAAAGTGTCTTCGTGGTGCAATGCATAAGTGCTGATTTTCGGTGTGAGCGTCCTGGGTTCGAATCCCCGGACTGCCACATGTGTTTGTTAATTTCATTAATTGTGTTTAGGAGTAAAGTTGGTTAGTGGAGAAAACATAATAATATATTTGTAACTGCAATGATCTGTTCCTTAACTTAATGCTTCTAAGAATATATTATAAGCTTTGTCTACACAGTATAATGATCCGGTCCTTTACTCGCACTTTCTAAATATTAATGCTATTTTTTTTTGTAGGTGTGACTGCCATGACGCGGTCCCTGACCCGCGCCCAGTTGCAGTACCTGACGACCCAAGCCCAGGCCAGACAGCAAGCCTTGGCCCTCCAGCAACAACAGGGAAAACTTGTTGCCACTGGGGACCAGACCATCAAACGGGTTCAGGTTAGTGTGTATGTGTTTGTTTTTATTTTTTATTTTTTTTCCCATTGCATTATGCCAGGCACCTGACAGACTAGTGTCTAGTCCAACTGGCGCCCGACTCTTGCTCCCTATGACTGCGTTATCACTCATCTATTCACCAGGGGAGGTGTGGTGGAGTGGTCTTGCCACTGGACTGGTAATCCAATGGACCCGGGTTCGAATCCCGATATGTCAATGGGAAGATATTATTGGGATGGAATTTGTGCTTTACTAGTATCAGTGCATTAACCATAAAGCCCACCAAAATGCCAAATAAATACCCTCACTGTTCCCTGATTAAATAGTACTGTATGAATATTCCCTTATTCAAAATATGCTAAAGGGGGGCAATGCCTAGTGAGTTCATAGCTCAATAGGTGGCGTTCTGAGAGTGAAGGTCCGAGTTTAGGAGGTAAGACAGTGAAGTACTGGAGCGAGGCAGCTTCAGAGATACGGCTGCTTCGAGCCGTGAGTGAGCAACTAAGCCCCATGCATCCTGCGAAGGCAAGATAGCAGGGGCTGGTTACAGCTTAAAGTGCTTCACATGTCTCACCCCCTAGACTGGAACGAGACCTCACAGGCTTCACCATTCAATGTAGAATGGTTGAATATACAGGCTCTCAGCCTATGCCCGAGAGGGAGTACAGTAGTTGGAATATAGAAAAAAAAAAAAAAACATTCTCCATTCATTCTTAACCAGTTCTCTTGCCTGTTCTTCAGTCATCTCTCTACCTTCCAACGCTTGTATTACACCATCTCTCCATCTCAACCGAGGTCTTCCTCTCCCTCTATTGGACCTTGTTTCTGACTCATATATTCTCGTTGTTAGCCTTTCATCTCCTATTCGTTCAACATGTCCATACCAGCATAGCACCCTCCTGTCTACTCTGGCCGATAAGGGTTCCTGTTCTCCCACTCTCCTATGTACCTCTTCATTCCTCAATCTGTCTCTACGCATTACTCTCCACATACTCATCAAGCAGCTCATCTCCGTCAAATCCAACTTTCTTTTTTCTTGTGCCTTCAAAGCCCATGTCTCAGCCCCATACATCACTGTTGGTACAACTATCCCTTAATACATTGCACTTTTAGCTTTCATTCCGTGATTAAATTCAAAGAAAGGGGATGGATGTAGTTACCGGGTGTACCACTACCGACATATAACATAAATCATCTATAAATACGTATAATAAAATAAATACTTATAAATCTATAACACTAGGTTAGGTTAGGTTAGGTTGTTTGATTAGGGTAATGTATTTTTGTATCCAAAGGCAGTCAAAATAGATGGGAACATGATGGTGAGCGTCCGCGTAGTGTAAACAAGACAGGCGGTACACCCGGTAACTACATTCTTTCCAAAGAAAGTTAAGTCCAAGTTGACGGATGGATATAAAGATTTCAAACCAATAATAGTTTATTCATATGAGCGACCAGTTGGGTCTATTATTTGTTATTATAATAAAGTTTTAGATAATCTTTCAGAAAATTATATTTTCAATAATAATATATGTGTATGTAAAAGAGTCGTGGATATGCCAGCTAACAGACGTAATGCATTAATAAAGTTCATTTATAGTCCGATAGGTCAATATTAACAGGTGATGTAGAAATAGTTAAACAATTTGCAAACGACATATTAGCGGAGCTATGTCAAAAAGGTTTTAAATATAGAATAGGGAATGATAAAGTAACATTTGCAAAATTTTAAAAGATATTGTTTTTTCAGTTACATGCATACATACATACATACAATTTTAAGACTGAGTGTTCCACACATACGTGCAGTTTCAGTCTCTTGTCCTAATGGTGGCGTTCCAGGCAACCCTGTTAAGGGCTGCTTCACTTGTCAAGTTCTTGGATTTGAAATCGGCACGAATAGTCCGATCCCAGGTCTTCCTCGGTCCACCCCTTAGTGCAGCTCCCTCCACAATCACAGACCTGCATTTTTTCACCCAATTTTGTTCATCCATTCTCTCCACACACACACACACACACACACACACACACACACACACACACACACACACACACACACACACACACACACACACACACACACACACACACACACACACACACACACACACACACACACACACACACACACACACACACACACACACACACACACACACACACACACACGGTTTAACCGCGAATGTAGGCAAGCACAGGAAGCAAAAAACAAAGCCTGGAAAAAGATGAGAAACTGGGATTCGGAAGATAACAGGCAAAAGTATAAAGAGGAGAGAAACAAATACACAGAAATGAGGAGGAGATCAGAGGCAAACCATGAGAAAGGGATAGTGGAGAACTATGAAAAGAATCCAAAAATGTTTTTCAAGTTTGTAAACGGCAAAAGGAAGATAAAAGCCACGATCGTTAAGATTAAAAGTGGAAACAGAATCATAGAAGAGGATACGGAGATTGCGGAAGAACTAAATAGAAATTTTGCATCAGTATTTACAAAAGAAGGAGAATTCATTGCACCAGAAACCAATGAGATAGGTACAGAGGAAATGCCGGAAGTAACATTTAACAGACCAGAGCTCATAGACAAAATGAGTAAGGTGGATCCAAACAAAGCCGCTGGACCGGACGGAGTATCAGGCTGGATTATTAAAGAAAATGCTATGGAACTGAGTATACCGTTATATGACATAATGACCAAATCATTGGACACGGATAGTACCTACAGAATGGAAAAGAGAAAACATTATTCCTATATTTAAGGGAGGAAGCAGAGATAAACCACTGAACTATAGACCTGTATCACTATTGAGCATCCTCATGAAGATTCTGGAAGGATTAATAAGGGACAAATGGGTGAAATACCTGGAATCCAAAAGATTAATTACTGACCGACAATTTGGATTCAGAGGTGGCAGATCATGTATAAGCAACTTGTTGAGTTTTTACTCTAGAGTAATAGACACAGTGGACAAGAGGGAAGGATGGGTAGACTGTGCCTACCTAGACTTTAAAAAGGCATTTGACAAAGTTCCACACAAGAGATTGCTATGGAAATTAAAACATGAGGGAAAAGTAGGAGACAAACTGCTGAAATGGATGGAGAGCTACCTTAGCGGAAGACAGATGAGAACAACAGTAAGGGGGGAATCGTCAAACTGGACTCAAATTACGAGTGGGGTACCACAAGGATCTGTTCTAGCCCCAATCATGTTTCTAATATTTGTAAATGACTTGCCTGAGGGACTAACAAGCTACATGAGTATGTTTGCGGACGATGCTAAGCTGCTTAAAACGATCAGAACCCAGGAGGATTGCCTTGAGCTCCAAGCAGATTTGCAAAAGATCCATGAATGGAGCATCAAATGGAATATGGAGTTCAATGCAGGGAAATGTAAGACTCTAGAAATGGGTAAAAGCAAGTACAGACCTAGAAAAGATTATAAACTAGGAAACGAAGTGATTCCCAAAGCAGAAAAATAAAAGGCTTGGGGATAGAATTTAAGGATAACATGTCTCCAGAAAGCCACGTAAATAAGATAGTGAGAGAATCACTGGCATTATTGGCAAATATTAGGATGTCTTTCAATTATCTTAATGAAAACACCATGAAACAAATAATAACGGCAATAATAAGACCCAGGATGGAATATGCATCTGTAGTGTGGTCCCCTCACTTGAAGAAACATATCCACAAAATTGAGAGGGTACAGAGAGCAGCTACGAGGATGATCCCAGGTTTGGAAAATTTGGAGTACCAAGAGAGGCTCGAGAGATTGAATCTACCTACACTGGAACAGAGAAGGAAACGAGGACAGCAAATTCAGATATAAATGTGTTAGAGGTATTGACAAAATCGACCAAGAAAACTTCATAGAGAGGGATGGAGGTGAGAGGACAAGAGGTCACAGCTACAAACTAAAAGTGCTAAATAGTAAATCTGATCTGAAAAGTAAAAGATTTCCTACCAACTCGATTAGTGGGTGGAACAAATTGCCAGCCGAAGTAGTGTCTGCACCATCAGTGCATAGATTCAAAGCACGGTATGACAAACATATCTTAGGAGGCGGGAATTAACGAGCATGCTCACTCCCGCAAATACAACTAGTGTAACTAGTGTAAGTGTAAGTACACACACACAAAAGTATATGGCCTATGTAAGTATTACCCAGCACAAGAGGCAAGATATTTGGTTCCAACTTCAAGAGGAAATAGGTGGGGAAGATGGTGAATGAAGGTGACGAGGGGGCTGAGGGGGGGAGGGGTGATAAAGGCGGGAGTGACGAATCGGAGGGAGAGCCGGATTTTCCCGGTTTCATGACAACATGGACGACTGAGGACACAGGTAAATTTTGCTTCATGCTGTTGAACAAAATCAAGAACTTGGAAGACAGAGTGACCGGCTTGGAGATAGTTAAGAAGGAAATTGTTACAGAGAATGGTGAGTTGAAGAACAGGTTAGAGTCAGTGGAGAGAGAAAAGGCAGTGATAATGACTAGGCTAGACGCCAGTATCTCTGAAGGTAAAAATGCTTGGGGCATGACTAGAGACCAAGTGGTAAAAGATTTAGACAGTGTAAGGAAGGCACACAGTGACGAATTCAGGAAGATATTGGATGAACAGAAACAGCAAGATGTTAGGATAAAGGACCAGGTAAAAAGTATGGTTAAGCAAGGCATCCACGAAAACTCTCAGGCCATCCAGGAAGAAAGTCGTAGGGCTAACTGCCTCATAATATCAGGGGTGGAAGAAAAGGAGGAACTAGACTGGACAAAACGAAAAGAACAGGATGAAGGTCGCATCAACAAGATTCTGGAATCTATTAAAGATGAGGAGGACACCTGGAAGGAGGAAATATCAGACATGTTTAGGCTGGGAAAATATACAAAGGAATACAATAGACTGGTAAAAATCGAATTTAAGTCAAGAAGGACATGTGATGAAATCATGGCAGTAGCGGCTAGGCTAAAAGGGTTAGAGGGTAAGGACAAAATCTACATCAGGCGAGACTTACCAGAAGAAGAGAGAAAGAGGCTGAACTAAGGAAAACCGCCAAGGAGGAAAATAGCAAGAGGACAGAACAAGAAAAGAATAAGTTTTTTTACGGAGTAAGAAAGGGGAAGATTATGAAACTTTCGGTAAAAAGAAACTAAAAGTAAAAGAGGGTAGGGAACAGACCGCCGCAGTTAAGGGGTTTGGAGCAGGTAATGGGGGACTAGAAAGTATAAGGATTCTATATAGCAATGTCGATGGGCTAATCTCTAAGAAACTAGAACTAACAGACTTACTCAATACTAAGAAACCAGAAATAGTATGTCTCACTGAGACAAAACTAAGAGAAGACTTCGATATAAATTTGCTAGGATGGTCTGAATACAGGATTTGGAGGAGGGACAGAAAATTTCGACATGGAGGTGGAGTGTGCATCCTTACTAGGAAAGATTTGATTGTGTCTGAGATAAAACTGGTAACTTCAACAGCAGAAGTTTTAGCTTCATAGAGAGGGATGGAGGTGAGAGGACAAGAGGTCACAGCTACAAACTAAAAGTGCTAAATAGTAAATCTGATCTGAAAAGTAAAAGATTTCCTACCAACTCGATTAGTGGGTGGAACAAATTGCCAGCCGAAGTAGTGTCTGCACCATCAGTGCATAGTTTCAAAGCACGGTATGACAAACATATCTTAGGAGGCGGGAATTAACGAGCATGCTCACTCCCGCAAATACAACTAGTGTAAGTACAACTAGTGTAAGTACACACACACACACACACACACACACACACACACACACACACACACACACACACACACACACACACACACGAGAGACGAGTGGGAGCGGACGTCGTTGGCTGGCGCTCCTCAAACTACCATCTGACTTGCCTAAAGTGGGGTATACAGGAAATTATTGTGTATTGTCCCGCTAATAATATTATTACAGGAAAGTGTTCAGTCAAAGCTATTTAAAAATATGAATGTTTAAACGAAACTTAGAGAGTTTGTTTTGAGAAATCAGCTGGTAAGGCTGGTGACGTCACATGACAACAACAAGGGCTGACATCGAAGCCACGGATATGAGTGGGGAATGTTTTTATGACGAGGAAGGGGATTATTCAGGCTTTCCTGAAGGTAAGGAGGACCAGATCATCTTCCTGAACAGGAATCTGATGGGGCTGATAAAGTGGAGAAAGGAAATGGAGGGGTGGAGGAAGACCATTGGGACTGTAGTGGAAGAGAGCTGTGTCCCGGGGGAGGGTTTAAATGATCTAACTGCTAGGGTCAACGAATTGGTATCTGAGAATGTGGCTTTAAAAGAACAGATTAAGGAATACAAAGAACATTTAAATGAGAGAGTGAAAGAGATAGATGATGGGTATAGGGAGAGGGCTGAGAGAGAGATTCGTGAATTGAGGGAGGAGAATGCTAGGCTAAAACAAGGAGTGGAAACAAATCAGGACAGGACACAAAAATGGAGGAAGAGGTATCTCAAATGAAAAATGTCTGGGGTGATCGAGTGGGTGAAGCAGAGGTACAACTAAAAGCAATTATTGAGGAGCAAAAGGGACAGCAGGAGGAGAACCTGAACAAGAGGGTAGTTAATGCCATCAGACAAAATGAGAAACAGGTCAGTGATATTATTGATAAGAAGAGATGTGTAATTATGTTTGGAGATGTAGAAGGGGAAATATTAGATAGAAATACGAGAAAGGGTGTGGAGATGAAGAAAGTTGAGAAGATGATTGATGTGATAGATAGACAAGATAAGGAGGGATGGAAGAGAGAGGTAGAGGATTGTTGGAGACTAGGGAAATACAAGAAAGGAGAAATGAGGCCAATGAAGATTAGATTTAAGTCAACCAAAGTAGCAGAGGAGGTACTCAGATCCAGCTGGAAGTTAAGTCAGGAGGGGGAATACAGAAATGTTAAACTAAGGAAAGATTTAAATGCGGAAGAGAGGGAAAAATTTAGAGAAATAAATAGAGAAGTCAAAGAAAAGAACGATAATAGATCAGAAGTGGAGAAGGGCTTTTTTTTCTACAGAAACATGGATGGGAAAGTAAGGAAGTGGCACCTGAAGAAGGGGGAGAGGATAGGGGCGGAGGGGGGGAGAAAAGAAGTGGTGGTACAGGAAGAAGGATTGGAGGGAGAGGTGCAACAGGAAGGGGAAATAGTAGGATAAAGACAGGGAATATCAATCATAATGGTAAAAGCAACAGGTGCAAGATGGTCTATAGCAATGTGGATGGGCTGCTATCAAAGAAATTAGAAATAAATGATTACATCAGACAGGAAGAGCCCTTAATATTGTGTCTATGTGAAACTAAACTAAATAAAGGGATAAGTTTGGAGGGAATGGGATGGAACAACTATAATATCTGGAGAAGGGATAGAGAAGACAAGATGGGGGAGGGGTGCTAATTCTTACACATAATAAATTGAAAACAAGAATGATTGATCTGAATAATAGTAAAGCGGAAATATTAGCAGTAGAATTGACAGATGATGACAATCAAAAGGCGGATATTGTAGTGGCCTACATGCCGCCCTACACAGGGGCTTGGGAAGAGGAGGAATACAAATTTATCAAAGATGAGATGATTATTTGTATTGAAAAATTAACTCGTAGAAACAATGAATTAATTATAGTAGGGGACTTCAACTGTAAAGAGGTGGATTGGGAGCAGAGAGAAGCTGGTAGCAACGTGAACTCGTGGGGGTATAGGCTACTGGATATAGTAACAGAAAATTTATTAGTGCAAAATATAAAGGAAAATACAAGAAGAAGGGGAAATGATGAAGCATCCAGATTGGACCTAATGTTTACTAGAGACCCAGATGTAATTTCTGATATAAAATACTTACCACCTTTAGGCAAGAGCGATCACGTTGTAATGGATATAGAAATCCTATTGGGTTATTCCAATATGGAGGAGAGGGAGGAGCACAAGGAAACTAGGTTTGACTATGCAAAAGGAGACTACCAATCACTGAGACAATACTTTAGAGATGTTGACTGGAGTGAAATATATCAGAGAAATAGTGTAGACGAGAAGTATGGAGTATTTAAAACAATATATGAAGAAGGAGTTAATAAATATGTCCCTAAACAAGGTAATAGGTCAGCGAAGGAAAAGGATTGGTTTAATGAAAAATGTAGGAAAGCCAAGGAAAAGAGAGACCAAGCATGGAAGGCAGCTAGAAAAAGGTGTAATAGAGAAACTTGGAACAGATACAAGAGATTAAGAAATTTATATGCTGCAATCAGGAGACAAGAAGCCAGAGAATATGAGAAGAACATTGTGAAAAAATGTAAGAGTGATCCTAAGCTGTTCTATAGGTTTATAAATAGTAAAATGAAGGTAAGGGATAGAATAGTCAGGTTGAAGGTTGAGGGGACCACTTATGATGACGACCAGAATATGTGTGAAATTATGAACAATACACTACACTCAGTATATACTAAAGATGATAACTTTGAAAAAGTACCGGTAGGTGAAATTGGTGATAAACTGGGAGAGATTAATTTTCTCCCAGAGGAGCTAGTAGAAATAATGAAAGGACTAGATGTGAAAAAAGCAGTGGGACCTGACAATGTAGCGGGATGGATTTTGAAAGAATGTGCTGACGAACTAGTGAAACCCTTATATGAGATAATGAAATACTCTCTGGAAGTGGGAAAATTACCAATGGACTGGAAGAGAGCCAACATTGTACCGATTTATAAAGGTGGGAACAGGGAACATCCATTGAATTATCGACCTGTGTCACTTACTAGTATAGTGTGCAAAATCTGTGAGAAAATAATTAAGAAAAGATGGATGATTTACTTGGAAAAGAATAATCTACTATCTAACAGGCAATTTGGATTCAGGGAGGGTACCTCATGTGTTACAAATCTACTCAGTTTTTATGACAGAGTGGTTGACATATTACAAGAGAGAGATGGATGGGTGGATTGCGTATATATTGACATGAAGAAAGCTTTTGACAGAGTATCGCATAGCAGGCTGAAGTGGAAATTAAAAGAGTATGGAGGGATTCAGGGTAGTTTGTTAAATTGGATGGAGGGCTATCTTTCAGGGAGACAGATGAGGACTACTATCAGAGATAAATTTTCTACGTGGAAAGATGTCACAAGTGGAGTTCCGCAGGGAGCGGTGCTGGCTCCCATAATGTTTCTAATATACATTAACGACATGCCAAAGGATATAAATGCATATATGAATATGTTTGCAGATGATGCCAAGATCATGAAGCGTATAGAAGATGAAAACAGTGGTAGGGAATTACAGAGGGATTTGGATAGGATAGATCAATGGAGCAAGAAGTGGAAAATGGAATTTAACACAAATAAATGTCATGTAGTGGAAATGGGAGTAAGTAAAAGAAGGCCTCATACGGAATATAAGTTAGGAGAAAACACTATTAACCCATCAGAGAAAGAAAAGGACTTAGGGATAACTGTTAGGAGTGATCTTTCACCTGAGAATCATATTAATAAGATAGTGGGAGAAACATATGGACTGCTAAACAGAATAAAAATAGCCTTTAACTATATAAACGAGGAGATGCTGGAGAAAATAATAAAAACATTGGTGAGACCAAGACTGGAGTATGCGGCAGTGGTGTGGGCACCACATCTAAAAAAGCATATAAAGAAGCTGGAGAAGGTTCAGAGAGCTGCAACTAGGATGATACCAGAACTGAGAGAATTACCATATGAGGAGAGATTGAAGAAATTAGATTTACCATCTCTAATGGATAGGAGGGAGAGAGGCGATATGATTATGATGTACAAATGTGTGAGAGGACTCGAAAAGGTGGACAAGAAGGGTTATATTGTGAAAGATAATGGTAGAACTAGGGGGCATAGATAAAAGCTAATGAAAGGAAGATGTAAAGGAGATGTGAGAAAGTATAGTTTCCCTTACAGAAGTATAAGTAAGTGGAATCAGTTGGAAGAGGAAGTGGTGTGTGCCAAAAACATTCATATTTTTAAGGCAAAGTTAGATAATTGTAACTCAGGAAGCGGGACAATACGAGCCTAAAAAGCTCAACTCCTGTATACTACAAATAGGTAAATACAAATAGGTAAATATTCACACACACACACACACACACACACACACACACACACACACACACACACACACACACATACACACACACACACACACACACACGACACGAGACAACAGCTGACTCGAGAGGAAGCGGTCCACAGGCTCCAGCTGATTCTACTTACATGGTTGCAGGCGGGAGTGAGCTATATTATATATCTTATTCATGTGTAAAGGGGACTCCAGGGATTAGGATGATCATATAAAACAAGTAAACTTCGGCTGGCAAGTGAGAAATTAGTGACTAAACTATAGGGTGAGTGAACAATCCGAAAAGACCGCACAATATTGTTGTTTTCGGCGCGGGACGTTCTCGGCTCAGTATGGTGGGTAAAAGTATATGGCCTATGTAAGTATTGCCCATCACAAGAGGCAAGATATTTGGTTCCAACTTCAAGAGGAAATAGGTGGGGAAGATGGTTAATGAAGGTGACGAGGGGGCTGAGGGGGGGAGGGGTGATAAAGGCGGGAGTGACGAATCGGAGGGAGAGCCGGATTTTCCCGGTTTCATGACAACATGGACGATTGAGGACACAGGTAAATTTTGCTTCATGCTGTTGAACAAAATCAAGAACTTGGAAGACAGAGTGACCGGCTTGGAGTTAGTTAAGAAGGAAATTGTTACAGAGAATGGTGAGTTGAAGAACAGGTTGGAGTCAGTGGAGAGAGAAAAGGCAGTGATAATGACTAGGCTAGACGCCAGTATCTCTGAAGGTAAAAATGCTTGGGGCATGACTAGAGACCAAGTGGTAAAAGATTTAGACAGTGTAAGGAAGGCACACAGTGACGAATTCAGGAAGATATTGGATGAACAGAAACAGCAAGATGTTAGGATAAAGGACCAGGTAAAAAGTATGGTTAAGCAAGGCATCCACAAAAACCCTCAGGCCATCCAGGAAGAAAGTCGTAGGGCTAACTGCCTCATAATATCAGGGGTGGAAGAAAAGGAGGAACTAGACTGGATAAACGAAAAGAACAGGATGAAGGTCGCATCAACAAGATTCTGGATTCTATTAAAGATGAGGAGGACACCTGGAAGGAGGAAATATCAGACATGTTTAGGCTGGGAAAATATACAAAGGAATACAATAGACTGGTAAAAATCGAATTTAAGTCAAGAAGGACATGTGATGAAATCATGGCAGTAGCGGCTAGGCTAAAAGGGTTAGAGGGTAAAGACAAAATCTACATCAGGCGAGACTTACCAGAAGAAGAGAGAAAGAAGGAGGCTGAACTAAGGAAAACTGCCAAGGAGGAAAATAGCAAGAGGACAGAACAAGAAAAGAATAAGTTTTTTTACGGAGTAAGAAAGGGGAAGATTATGAAACTTTCGGTAAAAGAAACTAAAAGTAAAAGAGGGTAGGGAACAGACCGCCGCAGTTAAGGGGCTTGGAACAGGTATTGGGGGACTAGAAAGTATAAGGATTCTATATAGCAATGTCGATGGGCTAATCTCTAAGAAACTAGAACTAACAGACTTACTCAATACTAAGAAACCAGAAATAGTATGTCTCACTGAGACAAAACTAAGAGAAGACCTCGATATAAATTTACTAGGATGGTCTGAATACAGGATTTGGAGGAGGGACAGAAAATTTCGACATGGAGGTGGAGTGTGCATCCTTACTAGGAAAGATTTGATTGTGTCTGAGATAAAACTGGTAACTTCAACAGCAGAAGTTTTAGCAATAGAGATTGGTGGAAACGAAAAAATAGTGGTGATAGTAGCGTATGTACCTCCCAAGACGAAGACATGGGGTAAGGAGGAGCATAGCCTAATGCGTAAGGAAACAATTAGTGTGCTAGGAAATATCTTGGCTTCAAAGAATGAAATAGTCATGTGTGGGGACTTTAACTGCAAGGAAGTGAATTGGGAAGATCTTGAAGCCGGAGCAGGAGAGGAAAGTTGGGGCTATGAATTTTTAAGTATGGCCATGGAAAATTCTATATACCAACATGTAAAAGAGTCAACAAGAGTAAGGGGAAGTGATCAACCAGCTAGATTGGACCTTCTATTCACAAGAAGGGAGGAGGAGGTTCAAAGTATTCAGTACCTATGCCCACTAGGAAAAAAGCGACCATGCAGTTCTAGACATAGACTTACTATTGAAGTATAATCTACCCAAGGGAAGGGAAAAACACAAGGAAAATCAATGGATGTATTCCAGAACCGATTTCGTAGGACTACGGGATTTTTTCAAATCACAAAATTGGGATCAGGTGTTATCTGAAAGTGAGGTAGACAAAAAACTCAAGGCATTCATGGAGATCTATGATACTGGTATAAAAACTTTTGTCCCTAAGTACATTAATAAAAGGAAAAAAAGTAATCGCAAAGTATGGTTTAACCGCGAATGTAGGCAAGCACAGGAAGCAAAAAAACAAAGCCTGGAAAAAGATGAGAAACTGGGATTCGGAAGATAACAGGCAAAAGTATAAAGAGGAGAGAAACAAATACACAGAAATGAGGAGGAGGTCAGAGGCAAACCATGAGAAAGGGATAGTGGAGAACTATGAAAAGAATCCAAAAATGTTTTTCAAGTTTGTAAACGGCAAAAGGAAGAGATAAAAGCCACGATCGTTAAGATTAAAAGTGGAAACAGAATCATAGAAGAGGATACGGAGATTGCGGAAGAACTAAATAGAAATTTTGCATCAGTATTTACAAAAGAAGGAGAATTCATTGCACCAGAAACCAATGAGATAGGTACAGAGGAAATGCCGGAAGTAACATTTAACAGACCAGAGCTCATAGACAAAATGAGTAAGGTGGATCCAAACAAAGCCGCTGGGACCGGACGGAGTATCAGGCTGGATTATTAAAGAAAATGCTATGGAACTGAGTATACCGTTATATGACATAATGACCAAATCATTGGACACAGGGATAGTACCTACAGAATGGAAAAGAGCAAACATTATTCCTATATTTAAGGGAGGAAGCAGAGATAAACCACTGAACTATAGACCTGTATCACTATTGAGCATCCTCATGAAGATTCTGGAAGGATTAATAAGGGACAAATGGGTGAAATACCTGGAATCCAAAAGATTAATTACTGACCGACAATTTGGATTCAGAGGTGGCAGATCATGTATAAGCAACTTGTTGAGTTTTTACTCTAGAGTAATAGACACAGTGGACAAGAGGGAAGGATGGGTAGACTGTGCCTACCTAGACTTTAAAAAGGCATTTGACAAAGTTCCACACAAGAGATTGCTATGGAAATTAAAACATGAGGGAAAAGTAGGAGACAAACTGCTGAAATGGATGGAGAGCTACCTTAGCGGAAGACAGATGAGAACAACAGTAAGGGGGGAATCGTCAAACTGGACTCAAATTACGAGTGGGGTACCACAAGGATCTGTTCTAGCCCCAATCATGTTTCTAATATTTGTAAATGACTTGCCTGAGGGACTAACAAGCTACATGAGTATGTTTGCGGACGATGCTAAGCTGCTTAAAACGATCAGAACCCAGGAGGATTGCCTTGAGCTCCAAGCAGATTTGCAAAAGATCCATGAATGGAGCATCAAATGGAATATGGAGTTCAATGCAGGGAAATGTAAGACTCTAGAAATGGGTAAAAGCAAGTACAGACCTAGAAAAGATTATAAACTAGGAAACGAAGTGATTCCCAAAGCAGAAAAAGAAAAAGACTTGGGGATAGAATTTAGGGATAACATGTCTCCAGAAAGCCACGTAAATAAGATAGTGAGAGAATCACTGGCATTATTGGCAAATATTAGGATGTCTTTCAATTATCTTAATGAAAACACCATGAAACAAATAATAACGGCAATAATAAGACCCAGGATGGAATATGCATCTGTAGTGTGGTCCCCTCACTTGAAGAAACATATCCACAAAATTGAGAGGGGTACAGAGAGCAGCTACGAGGATGATCCCAGGTTTGGAAAATTTGGAGTACCAAGAGAGGCTCGAGAGATTGAATCTACCTACACTGGAACAGAGAAGGAAGGAAACGAGGACAGCAAATTCAGATATATAAATGTGTTAGGGGTATTGACAAAATCGACCAAGAAAACTTCATAGAGAGGGATGGAGGTGAGAGGACAAGAGGTCACAGCTACAAACTAAAAGTGCTAAATAGTAAATCTGATCTGAAAAGTAAAAGATTTCCTACCAACTCGATTAGTGGGTGGAACAAATTGCCAGCCGAAGTAGTGTCTGCACCATCAGTGCATAGTTTCAAAGCACGGTATGACAAACATATCTTAGGAGGCGGGAATTAACGAGCATGCTCACTCCCGCAAATACAACTAGTGTAAGTACAACTAGTGTAAGTACACACACACACACACACACACACACACACACACACACACACACACACACACACGTGAGGATATTTCGAGTGATAAAAATAATTCAAGTGATTGTGAATGCGAGTGGATGTAAACAAATATGGCTGACTTTGATGGATTTGAAGTCGGTGAGACCGAGGGCATTCTAGGGAAAATTATACGTGAGCTGAATGACATTAAAAGGTGGAAGGAGGATATGCAGGAGTGGAAGGTGAGTGTTAGTTCACAGATTGAGGCTATATGTTCAATATGTGGTGCTCAGGCTGGGGACATCGAGCCTGGACAAGATTTGAGTCGGGCTAGCCTAAAAGAAATTCAAACTCATATGGGGCAACTCCAGGACGAAAATGAAGCTTTAAGATTGCAACTTGAAGAATACAAAGGGCAAACCAAGGAAATGAAAACACATGTGGAGGAGATTAAGGAGAAACACAATAAATGGGTTAATGACGAAGGAGGAAAAGTGAAGGAAGTGGCAATGAAGGAAATCATGGAGGAACAAAAGAAACAATCAGAAAGGGAAAATAAAGATTTAGAATCAGTGGTAGTAAAAGCTATGAGGAGAAATGAACAGGTCCTGCGTGAAACAATAGATAGAAATAAGTGTATTATTGTATTTGGGGATATAGAGGAGCACATTATTGAGAGGAAAGCTAGGGATAAGGAAGAAATTAATAAGGTAAAAACATTGATCAAGCATGTCGATGAAGAAGGAAACAACTGGAGAGATGATATTGAAGAAGTTAGGAGAATGGGTAAATATAGTAAGGGAAACACAAGGCCAATGAGAGTGCAGTTTAGGTCTAGGGCAACAGTGGATGCAATAATGAACGTAACATGGAGACTTAACTTGACCAGCAAGTTTAAGAAAATTACAATTAGAAAAGACATGAGTATTGAGGATCGAAACATAAGAAAGGAATTGCAAACCGAGGCAAATGTAAAGAATGGAGAAAGGACGAAAGAAGACGAAAAGAAGTTTTTCTGGAGAGTGTGGGAGGGAAAACTCAAGAAATGGTATATAAAGCGAAGGGACGAAGTAGGGAGGGAAAGGGAGATGGTGCGGGTGACAGGGGGAGAAGGCAGAGAGAGGGGAGGTGGAGATAGAGAGAGAAACAGTCCAAGTGGAGGCAGAGGGAGGGGAGGTGGAAACGGAGCGAGAAACAGTCCAGGTGGAGACAAGAGGAGAGGAGACAAGCTAGGAAATAAATTGGGAGGGGTACGTACAAAAAAAGAAAGGAACGGGCAGGGACGAGAAAAATAGGGAAAATACTGGAAATGCTAAGTTCATGTATACAAATATTGATGGGTTAATTTCCAAAAAGATTGAGTTTGACGAATATGTAAAGAGAGAGAGGCCCGGGGTAGTATGTTTGACTGAAACTAAGCTTAACCAGGAGGTAGACACGAATATAATTAGTTGTGCAGGATACAGTACATGGAGAAGAGACAGGTTAGGAAAGCTAGGAGGAGGAGTGTTGATCATGGTAGATAATAAAATTACTGCTAAAGAATTAAAACTTGGTGATAGCATTGCTGAAGTGGTAGCAGTTGAAATTGAGGATAATGATAGGTCAAAATTGGACATTGTATCAATGTATTTACCTCCTAAGACTAAATCTTGGAGCAACGATGAATATAATGAATTAATTTTGGAAACCTTGCGTATGTTAGAAATTATTTGTAAAAGGAAAAATAGGCTTATTCTTGCAGGGGACTTTAATTGCGGGGAGGTGGATTGGGAATGTTTGGATGCGGGTTCAAATGAAAATACTTGGGGTAGCAAATTTCTTGAACTAACAATGGGGTATCTATTAACACAACACGTTACGGAAAATACAAGATTTAGAGGAGGTGATGAACCATCAAGACTTGACTTATTATTCACCAAAGACCCCCAAGAAATAAAGAACCTAACATATTTGAGTCCCATGGGAAAAAGCGATCATGCTGTGATTGAATTTGAATTGACAGTGGAATTTCTGGAAGGCAGAGAGGAGGAACATAGGGAATATAGACTAAATTATAGTAAGGCGGATTATGAATCATTACGAGGATACTTTGCAAATATAGATTGGTCATTTATTGAGCAAGAACAGAATATTCAGGTAAAATACACCATGTTACTAGACATTTACAGGGAGGGGGTAGATAAATATGTACCAACATTTAAGGATAGAAAGCTGGCTAAGGAGAAAGAGTGGTTTAACATGCGATGTCACATTGCCCAGAACAAAAAGGACTCTGCATGGAATAAAGTGAGAAGGAGACAGACTGAGGAAAAATGGGATGAGTATAAGAATGCTAGAAACAACTATGTCAAGACTATAAGAGAGGAGAAAAAGAACCTTGAAAAAGATATAGTAAACAAATGTAATAAAGAACCCAAACTGTTCTATAGTTATATCAACGGTAAAACTAAAATAAAGGACAAAATAACAAAGCTTAGGGTGGAGGGTCAATTATATGAAGACACAGTGGGTATGTGTGAAATTATGAATGATACATTAACATCCGTGTTTGTGGAGGAGGATGACTATGTAGAACCTGTGGTGGAATTGAATGAGATACAGGGACTAGAGTCGATAGAAGTCAACAAGGATGAACTAAAATCATTGTTGGAAGAATTGGACGTGAGAAAATCTATGGGCCCAGATAACATTGCTGGATGGGTATTAAGAGAATGTTCTGAACAACTAGTGAGACCTATTTTTAATATTGTTCAATACTCATTAAACAAGGGGGAACTTCCCTTAGAATGGAAACAAGCAAATATAACTCCAATATATAAAAGTGGAAATAAAGAAGACCCGCTAAATTATCGACCGGTATCCTTAACGAGTGTTATATGCAAGCTTTGTGAAAAGATTATTAGAAAAAGATGGGTGGGTATGTTGGAGGAGAGGGAAATAATTTCAAGCAAGCAGTTCGGGTTCAGAAAAGGTCATTCGTGTACCACAAATTTGTTGAGTTACTATGATAGGGTAATTGACATTGTACAAGGGAGGGAGGGGTGGGTAGATTGTATCTACTTAGATTTCAAGAAGGCATTTGATAAGGTGCCTCATAAGAGATTGTTGTGGAAGCTCAAGACTGTGGGGCGGGTTGAGGGAGTATTATTAAAGTGGATGGAAAACTATTTAATTGGGAGGGAAATGCGAACAGTAATAAAAGGAAAGTTCTCCTCGTGGAAAAGGGTAAAAAGCGGAGTGCCTCAAGGATCGGTGTTGGCCCCAATCATGTTTTTGGTTTTCATCAACGACCTTCAAATGGGAATAGGCTCATATATATCTATGTTTGCTGATGATGCATAATTAATGAAGCATATTACAAGTAGGAGTAGTTGTGAAGAATTACAGAGAGATCTAGATAAGTTATATGAGTGGAGTCAAACTTGGAAAATGGAATTCAACACAAGTAAGTGTCAGGTTCTTGAGATGGGAAAAAGTAAATATAGACCTTCTTGGGGATATAAAATAGGAGATGAAATAATTAGTAAAGCTGTGAAAGCAAAAGACCTAGGGGTAGTTGTGGCAGACAGCTTGTCACCTGAACAGCATATAAATAAAATAACTGGTGAAACCTATGCAGTGTTGACTAACATGAGAATAGCTCTGAATTATTTAGATGAAGAGATGTTAGCAAAAATAATAGGGACAATAATACGACCAAGACTGGAGTATGCAGCAGTGGTGTGGTCTCCACACCTTATAAAACATAATAAAAAACTGGAAAGAGTTCAGAGAGTTGCCACTAAGATGATAGCTAGCCTTAGAGACCTACCTTATGAGGAGAGATTGGAGAGGCTAAAGCTGCCAACGCTGAGGGAGAGGAGAGAGAGAGGTGACATGATCATGATGTTTAAGTGTGTGAAAGGTTTTGAAAAGATCGACAAGGGAGATTTTGTGGTGAGGGACGAGGGAAGAACCAGGGGTCATGATTGTAAGTTGAGGAAAGTTATATGCAAGTCTGATGTAAGAAAGTTCAGCTTCCCGTATAGAAGCATTGAGTGTTGGAATAAGTTGGATGGGGAGGTGGTGGGAGCAAGAAATATCCAAACTTTTAAAGCAAAATTGGATAAATGTAGAGAGAGAGACAGGACAACACGAGCTTAGGCTCAAATCCTGTATACTACAATTAGGTGAGTACACACACACACACACACACACACACACACACACACACACACACACGCACACGCACGCACGCACGCACGCGCGCGTATTGTAGTAGGCTGTACCTGAACGGACTTGAATTGTTGCACCCTCTTTACCCTTCAACTCTTTACCCTGACCCTACCAAAACAGCTTCTGTATGTATGTATGTTTGTGTGCATACGTGAGCGTTTGTGTATACGGACATGTGCACACTTACTGCATGTTCTTATGTTCCTATATATGTATGTGCGCACGTACGTGTATATACGTATGTTCTGTATATGAGTAAGTAAATAAATGTATATGTACTGTATATCACTTACTCTCATGGTTATTTTATGATTTGTATTCTGCACATGCATCATTATTGTATTTATTATTTTGTTTGTAAACTGAGCTTACCATCCTCATATCTGTACATTCATGTTCCACTAAATTGTAAAATGTGTATTTTCAGCTCATGAGGCTGCCATTCTTTAATAAACCGTTTATTATTATTATTATTATTATTATTATTATTATTATTATTATTATTATTATTATTATTATTATACCATCCCAGTCTACTTGTACGCATCACCTCGCTAATACTCTTTATACCTAAACGTCTCCTCAGCTCAACATTTGTTATTCTATCCTGTAGCCTGGCCCCACACATCATCTCACCATTCTCATCTCATTACGTTCCATTCTGCTGACATCCTCTACTTTAACGGCCCATGTTTCTGAGGCATACGTCATTGCACTTCTAACACATGAGGCATACACCTTTCCCTTCAAGGGGAGAAGCATTCTTTTCATGGTCAGGATTGGCAGCAGTTCTCTGAACTTCCCCCAGCCACATCTAATTCTAGCAACAGTGGCAGCCTCTGCCCCACCACCGGCAGAGATGGTATCTCCTAGGTAACAAAACTGTTCACCAGCTCCAATGACTCATTTCCAAAATTCACAGCCACAGGATCATCACTTACCACAAGCTCGCCTTTGCACACTACGCACTCAATTTCTCTATTTTTGACTTATCCTTCGGCAGGGGTCCCTTTATTCTACTACAGCGCTTACTCCCATGGTGTACTCAACATAGACAGATGCTACATTGAATTGAGTTAACATCCACACACTTTCCACACACTGCACATGGGTATGCACCGCTCTTTTCCAAATTGCCTCGTCTCAATTACAAATGCACCTTGGTTTTGTTAATATTGACTCTTAAACCCTTGCTCGCCATGCCCTCTCTCCATTCTCTGAATTTGGCCTCAGCATCTTGCATACTGTCAGCTATTAGGACTAATCGTCTGCATAAAACAGTTCTAACGGGAGTCCGCCTCTAAAAACTCTAGACAGTGCCTCCAAGACCATAATAAAGAGGAGGGGGCTTAACACTGAACCCTGATGGGACTCCAACACGGACTGCGAACTCATCACTCAGTACACCCTTCACCCTCACCGCACTTCGCGAATCCTCATACATCTTCATTATCACACGCACCAGCCACTCTTCCACACCAAGTTTCCTCATAGCCCACTGCACAACATCTCTAGGCACCCTATCAAAGGCCTTCTCCAGGTCTTACTGCCTTTTAGTAAGTATCTTTCCTGTATCTGCCTGACTAGATTAAAAGATAAATTGTTAAAAAATAAGAGATGCGATGCGAGGGAGCTAGAAGCATGGTCAAAATTATTGATTAAATTAATAAGAAATAAAGTGTTCTCCTTAAAAAATGAATTTAATCTTTCTGATTTTGTAAACTATAATTATAATAAGCTTAACCCATTCGCTGCGGGTGACGTTCTGGAATGTTTTGGCAAGTTACAGCAATTTCCAGGCTTTAAAAGCCTGTAAAAAAAATAGAAATCGAGTGTCAGTGGGCGGGAGCGTGAGGGGCCCACCTCCGACCCTCAGAGCAGCGAGCGGCCCACTGAGGTAGACTGTGTCTCGCGCGGGTCTCTCTCTGCCTCTCACAACAGTGTTGCCTAGCGAGCGAGTGCTACCAAATAGCGGGTTTCCCGCATTTCACTGGCACCGCTGCGGGTGAACCAGGCCACTTACGAGGCCCGTTCTGGTCTCATTTTGAAGCTATTTTTGCCTAGTTTTCGGCAGAATACAGTTCATTTAATGCAGATCTTGATTATCATTCAGGAGTGCCTGAATATGCCCTAAATAGCCCAAACATAGCCGCAGCAAAAGGGTTAAAATTAATTTAACAAATTTGCATAAACATTTTGTAATCACTACAGTAGATAAAGCCAGTAATAATTATAGCTTCATATGTAAGAAATTTTATCTACAAAACATGAAAAAAGAACTAGGCATTAAAGGTAATAAATTTCATAAAAATATTTGCGGTAATTCTGTTTATGAAATGCAGGAAAATTTAATTGTTGATAACTTAATTAATGAGTTGCTAAATGTAAGGAATGAAGAGCCACAAACATAGCTGGATATGGTATGGGAGGGAGAAGAAGAGAAGTAGTGGAGGAGGAGGTGGGGATCAGGAGGTCAGAAGTGTGGGAAGCCATGAAAAGAGTGAAGTTGGGGAAAGCACCAGGAACAGATGGAGTGTGTGGGAAATGTTGAGGTATGGTGGTGAGATAGTGATCGAATGGGTATGGAAAATGTGCAAAGTAGCATGGGAGAAGGGGAGTGCACCCGATCACTGGAAGACTGGCATAATAGTCCCCCCTATAAGGGCAAAGGGAAAGAGGAGTGTGTGGTAACCACCGAGGAATATGTCTTCTAAGCGTAGTAGGGAAGGTAAGCAGTAGGGTAGTGATTGAGAGAGTGAGAGTGAGAACGGAGAAATGGATAGGCGACGAGCAGGGAGGATTTAGGAAGGGAAGAGAAGTGTAGATCAGATTTTTACCCTGAATTGTGTTGTGTAGAAATATCTGGAGAAGCAACAAAAGGTGTATGTTGCCTTTATGGACTTGGAGAAGGTTTGTGGAAAGTACTTAGAATATACGGAGTAGATGGCAAGTTGCTGAAAGCAGTGAAGAGCATGTATGAGGGTGCAAAGGCGGCAGTACGTGTGGAGAGTGAGCAGAGCGAGTTCTTTGACCTGAATGTTGGTTTGAAACAGGGGTGTGTGATGTCCCCGTGGTTGTTTACTGTATATATGGATGGAGTCCTGAAAGAAATACTATCAAGAGCAGTGGATGTTGGTGTATCGCTGAAAAGGGAGGGAATTGAGTGGAAGCTATCTATACTGCTGTTTGCGGATGATACAGTTCTGATGAGTGATAATGAATGGGAGTTGCAGGGTCTGGTAAATGAGTTTGGAACAGTGTGCGAAAAACGGAATTTGAAGGTAAATGCGGGGAAGAGCAAGGTTATGGTCTTCGAAAGGGGTGAAGTCACAGAGTATGAGGTGAAGCTGAACGGTCAGGCTATGGAGATAGTCAACTCTTTTAAGTATCTGGGCAGTGTGTTGAGTAAAGATGGGACTATGGATGAAGAAGTGCGGGAGAGGGTACAACAGGGGAAGAGGGTTGTAGGAATGCTGAAAGCAGTGACAAGAAATAGGGTGGTCAGTATGGAAGTGAAGAAGTCCTTGCATGACAGTGTGGTAATCCCGACACTGACTTACGGAAGCGAAGCATGGACGTTGGAGAAGAGACTCAGACCAAAAGTGAGAGCATTTTTTTTTTTTTTTTTTTTTTTTTTTTTTTTTTTTTTTTTTTTCTTCTTCTATATTCCAACTTACTTCCTCTCGGGCATAGGCTGAGAGCCTTAACATTCACCGCTTTCATGAACAGTGAAGCCCGTGAGGTCTTGTTCCAGTCTAGGGAGTGAGACATGTGAAGCACGTAGAGTACAACGAGCACCTGCCATCTTGCCTTCACATGAGGCACGGTGCTCACTCATGGCCCGAAACGACCCCATCTCTGAAGCCACCTCGTTCCCGTGCTTCACTGTCTCACCCCCTACACTCGGACTCTCACACTTACACACACACAACGCCACCTGTTGTGCAGATAACTCACCAGGCATTGCACCCCTATAGCATATTTTGAATATGGGAATATTCATACAGTGCTATTTAATCAGGGAACAATGAGGGTATTTTATTGACGTTTCGGTGGGCTTGTGGTAATGCACTGATACCAGGTACAGCACAAATTCCATCCCAATAATATCTTCCCATTGATACATATTTGAACCCGGGACCTTTGGATTACCAGGCCAGTGGCAAGACCACTCCACCACACCTCCCCTTTAGTGGAAATGAATTACTTAAGAAGTGCGTGCGGAGTTACATGGAGGGATAGACAGACTAATGAGGAAGTAAGAAGGAGGTGTGGTGTGGAGGTAGATGTGCTGGAAAGTGTGAAAAGGAATACTTGAGATGGTTCGGCCATATGGAAGGTATGGAAAGCGAGAGAATGACTAAGAGGGTGTATGAAAGCGAGGTGGAAGGACAGAGAGGAGAGGTAGACCGAATGAGAGTGGAAGGATGGAGTGAGGAAGTATATGAACGAAGGCGGTGCTGGTTGGGGGAGGGGCGTCGACTAACTGGGGACAGAGGTGCATGGGAGCGGTTCGTTCGTGGCCACCCCTTCGGGGATCACGGCGTCAGGCAATAGATAGATAGATAGACTAATAAAAATATAACCTTTGACATTAAACTTTCTGATAAGAATAAATGCATTGCTAAATTATACATGTTACCAAAATTTCATAAAAGACCTTATAAATATCGCTTTATTGCCGGAGCAAAATTTGCTACCACTAAAACTTTGTCAAAACAAGTCGTACATTGGTTAACCCCTTATTGGCGGGGCCCGACTTAAGGTGGTCTAGAGAATAAAGGAGAATGTAGCGGGGACCGTCGGTAGCAATTTTGAGCACATAATTGGCTCTGAGAGAGAGTCCGAGCGGTGGGAGGAGCGTAGGTTGATTTTAATGTCCATAATGTTGAATGGCTCACTCATTCAGCCAGGACTGATGATGCTGGTCTTGAATGTGAGCTATTTGCAGACTCATTTAATCTCATTCAACTAGTCAACCAACCCACCCGTGTACCAGATAATCCTAATCATAATTCCCACCTACTGGACTTATTTTTAACAACCAATTCAGAAAATTATGATGTTACAGTGAGGTCCCCACTTGGATCTTCTGATCACTGTCTGATACAGGCCACCTGTCTATCACCTACCACACCTTCCCACTCTGAACCTGTTTTGGTGACTAAATGGCATTACGATAGGGCAGACTGGGAGGGTCTTCAAGGTTTCTTTATTGATATTCCCTGGACCTCTTTCTTTTCTAATGATGCACACTCCACCTTGAGCCACATACAAGATTTTGTAAAAATTGGAATGGAAACTTTTATTCCTCATCAAAAGTACAGTAAAAGATCTAATTCACCTAAATGGTTTGACCATAATTGTGCTAGAGTAACTGAACAAAAAGCAATAGCCTACAATGCATACACAAGATCAAAAACACATGAAGCCTTTAATTACTTTAGAAACATCAGAAATCATGCCAAAACTGTATTAAACCTAACTAAATCAAACTTTCTCCATAAGCAGGCAAATAAACTTCTAAATAATCCAAATGATAACAAAATATTTTGGTCTACTCTTAACTCATTCAAATCCAACTTCACTACTGCTTCATCCATTCCACCATTAAAATCTCCGACTGGCAATCTTGTAAGTGACCCACGAGGTAAAGCTAACCTTCTTGCAGATATTTTCTCCACCAACTCAACCTTAGATGACATAAATCAAGATGTCCCTGTACTTAATTTTAATTCACCTGAAATTCCCTCACTTAAGATCCACACCAGACATGTCAAAACTATTTTGCAGAATCTCTCAGTAGATAAGGCTCCTGGTCCAGATGAAATTCCTCCAATAGTACTTAAGAATTGCTCCTTGGTGCTCGCTCCTGTATTGGCAAAATTTTTCCGTCTGTGTACTCATACCTCATGCTTCCCAGTACCCTGGAAAGAAGCAAACATCCATCCAGTTCCTAAAAAAGGTGCCTCTTCAGATCCATCAAACTACAGACCAATAGCTATAACTTCCACTCTTGGCAAAGTTTTTGAAATTATATTAAATAATCACATAATTAAGCATCTGGAGAATAATAAATTAATCAGTGATAGGCAATATGGTTTTAGACGATGTCGATCAACTGCAGACATTCTTTGCCTTCTTACGCATCAAATCAACCAAGCTACAGACCAACATGGTGAAACACATACAATAGCACTGGATATATCAAAGGCATTTGATAGAGTCTGGCATCAATCCTTATTGTCGAAGATGTCACACTACGGCCTTGCATCATTAGTTCCACTAATTTCTTCTTATCTTCATAACAGAAAAATACGTGTAATGGTAGATGGCCTTTATTCTCAATTTCACTCAATAAATGCTGGTGTTCCCCAGGGATCAGTTTTGGCCCCAACTCTGTTCCTCATTCATATCAATGATCTCATATCTACCACTCATAATCCAATACATTCCTACGCAGATGACTCAACACTCCACAGTTCCTTCACATTTACCAATTCTTTCACCCAACCCGATCTTATAAATTCAAAAATAAACACTGCAATTTCTCTGAACCAGGACCTTTCTAGAATTAATGAATGGGGACAAGAGAATCTAGTTTCCTTTAATGCACAGAAAACCAAGTACATTCAAATTTTCTAACCGACAGAATCTCACGGACTCCCATATATTTTTTAATGATGTAAATATTCCCACTTCCCCTAGTATTGACATTCTCGGTGTAACATTAACTACTAACTTGAGCTGGACACATTATGTTAGAAGCATTGCTAAGAATGCCTCTAAAAAACTGGGACTCCTGTACAGAGTTCGAGAATTCTTCACTGACGAGCAGTTGGCCGTAATATATAAAAGTCATGTGCGCTCTCAGATGGATTACTGTTCACCTCTGTGGGGTGGAAGTGGAGTGGTTGCATTGAGGCAGTTGGACAAAATTCAAAATAAAGCTATTAGATTAATCAATAACCCTGCAATCACACAGGACCTTCCTACATTAGCCATACGAAGAAACGTTGCATCCCTTGCATTATTCTACAGATATTTTCACAGCAATTGTTCCGAGGAACTTGCTTCAATTGTGCCGCCTCTCCACATCTTTCCCCGTAGAACTAGGGCAGCTGAGAGCGCCCATGAATTTACACTTTCTCCTCCACAATGCAGAACTTCTGCTTATCAGAATTCATTTATCCCCAGAGCTACTACTCTTTGGAATTCACTTCCCTCGAATTGCTTTCCACAAACTTACAATCAACAAATGTTTAAATCCAGTTGTTACAAACATTTTATGAATGGAGGATGCCTTTAGGCACATGGACCTTTTTGTTTTATCTGTGTTTTTCCTTCCTCCGTTCATTGTCTCTTAAAAAAAAAAAAAAAAAAAAGTTGACTCTGACCGTTCGGCACGGCTCCCGCGCCAGCACTGGGCCCACCTCCACACACATCCACACTCACTGCCTCCCTAGACAGGGAAATATGTCAGGAAATTACCGTATTTTAGGGATTTTTCCTTCGTGTTGCACGATCGTTGCAAGACAACCCGTGATCGTAGAAGGATGGTTCTGGTGTCATTGGAAAGCTCAATTATCGCCCTTTCACGGATACATACTTGTATTACGCTCTGGCTCTTGTTTATGCATGAAAAAGAGCACGGAATAAACTTGTTTAGGGTAAAACCACCCGCTTGGCAGGTAGTAGAAGTTACCGACCTAGCCGCTCGTGGAGTGTTAAAATACATTAAAAGTACTCATAAACGATATTGTGATACCATCAAGAATAGAACTGGCAATATTATTGGAGTGTTGACAATTCAGTAGAAGTTATTGATAAACTCAATACATGTACCATGCGGAAAGTTACCTCAG
The DNA here is from genome assembly GCA_032716605.1 of Paralithodes platypus. Classification (NCBI taxonomy): domain Eukaryota; kingdom Metazoa; phylum Arthropoda; class Malacostraca; order Decapoda; family Lithodidae; genus Paralithodes; species Paralithodes platypus. Next base: position 25,196,587 of record CM064516.1, on the reverse strand, counting down.
TACATAGCTTCGACTTTTCAACTTTGTATACCAATTTGCCTTTTGATTTAGTATTTTCAGAACTTTGCTTTATTATAGATTTGCATTTTGACAGATTTGAAAGTACTGTAGTCGTAATCGTTACATAAATGTTAATTCATATTTTAATAATGCGTCACTTAGCTTTGATCCCACTAGTTCAGTATATTTTGATGGAACTAAACTTAAAGATGCCCTTAAATTCCTCCTTTTCAATACTGTACTTATGTTAGATTCGGGCCCTACATTTTCAAACAAATATTAGGAATTCCTATGGGTGGAAATGCTAGCCCTCTAATTGCAGACTTATTCTTGCTTGCTTTAGAATTTAAATTAATGCAAAACTTAGTTGACAGTAGCAAGAAAAAAACATCCCAGAAAAATTAGCACTTGCTAAATTGTTAAATAATAATAGTAGATATATTGATGATATTCTTGTTTGTAATATGTTAAATTTTAATCAAGTCGCTAAACAAATTTATCCAAATTCCATTCCCTCACACAAGGTAACGTAATGATGAAGTTGAAAATTTTCTCGAATAAATATACAGATTGTTAACCCTCCGACATATGACGCAATTTTGAGCCTATTAGGGATACTTTAAAAGCCTTTGTTACCATCAGGGGTATTTAGAAACCTTTAGTTTAGTTACTTCAACCTCTGCAGTTGTCTTTGAGTTAGCTGTGGGCAGAAAACTAATTTTGGAGAGGTAATTATAAGAGTGGCAGTTGTCTACTCCACATCTCTGGTGAATATCTTGCAAATAAGCCATAACCCAGCCCCTCTTTATTATGAACTGTTGGAAGTGGAAATAAACCTCCATCAACAAATTCTAAGAATGGCAGTTGTCTATAGGCCTGGCCATCATGGCGCAGATAGGGGTTTTATGGAAGAGTTTGGGCAGTTTCTCGAGGAATTTTCTGCTAAAACCGGAAGACTTGATATGTGGAGATTTTAATTACTGGGTTGACAGCCCTCATCTGAAGCCATTCTCTCCTGAGTTCCTTGAGTTGACTGATCAGAACAATTTTGTAAACCATGTGTCCCACCCAACTCATATCTTAGGACACACCCTTGACTTGGTTCTCTCTCCTGTGGGTTGTGGTGGTGTTCTGGATGTTGATGTTGAGAATGCTGACCCTAATACCTCTGATCATGCTTTGATTACTTTCAGCTTTGATTTCCCTAAGCCACTCACACATGAAAAAGTAATCAGATTTAGAAATTATAAAAATACAGACCAAAATTTGGCTAGCAGTGAAGTAAAACAGTACTTGGGAAGTATTGATACTTCCAACCTTACTTCAGATGAGCTGGTGGAGGTACATAGAAATGCACTTAAATTAGTGTTCGATCATCACTGTCCAGAAGTAGAGAAGAAAATCATAGTATGAGATTCACCCTGGTATAGCACTCGAGTTAAATTTCTTAGAAGTGCGCGTAGAAGAGCTGAACGTGAATGGCGGAAAAATAAAACAGACTCTACATGGTTGCAATATCTGTCAGCCAGAAGAGCCGTGGTCCACACAATCAAAGATGAAAAGAAAGTGTATTATCAGGGAAAAGTTGACTCATGTGGTAACGACCAGAGGAGGTTGGCTTCAATTGTAAACAGTTTACTTGGAAAAACAAGAGTCAGCTTAAGACCTTCTGTACCCAATGCCGAGTTGGCTGCCAACTTTGTGTCATTTTTTGCTGGCAAGATAACTCGCATAAGACAGGAACTGGATGATGCTTCTGTTGGTGAAGAACTTTCAGTTGTACTCCAACCCCGACACATTCCTAATAATGTCCTCTCATCCTTTCACTCAGTAGAGGTGGACATGATCTCGTCCTACATAAGAAACCTCAATAAAACATTTTGCCCGTTGGATCCCATAAATGTTTCCAAGCTACCAAGAGTCTATGATCACACAGTTGAGTTATTTCCAAAATAATTAATAAGTGCTTCTCTGAAGGTAACTTCCCACATTCTGAAAAGCATGCACTACTCCGACCTAGTCTAAAGAAACCTGGACTTGATGTTGAGAACATGTTGAACTATCGTCCTGTCCTTCATATCAAAGATATTAGAGCGTGCAATACTTGACCAATTACAACCACTACTTCAGCAGAATGAAACTATCCCAATTTTTCAGTCTGATTACCGACAGCATCATTCAACTGAAACAGCATTGATTAGAGTACATAATGATCTAGTTGAGAACATTTGCAATGGTGTGGCCTCACTATTGGTCTTGCTTGATCTCTCTGCGCGGCCTTTGACACAGTGGATCACGAGTTGTTATTGAGTGATCTTTATGATTGTGGTGTGCGTGACTCCGCTTTCTTGCTTCTTGGGTCGTACTTGTCAGGTAGATCCCAGAGTGTGATGGTAAATCAAATGGTCTCGGACTCGACACCCCTGCAGTATGGTGTTCCGCAGGGATCAGTTTTAGGTCCTATCCTATTTATAATTTATATCAGCAGTTTGTCTCTTCTGCTTCGTGCACATAATGTCACCTTTCACTTTTATGCAGATGACACCCAGATTTATGTGAGAATCACAAATATAGTTGATATACGGAGTAAGATGGAATTGTTGATGTCTCATATCAAGAAGTGGATGAGAGCGAGAAAACTTAAACTAAATGATGGTAAAACTGATATTCTCATCATCCGAGGAAATAGAAGAGCTGATGATATAGTAGGTGCCCTCTCCATCAATGTGGGTGGATCTCAGCTGCGACCGGCCAACTCTGTTCGAAATCTGGGTGTACAGTATATGTGAACTCCCGATTAGATTTCAAAGAGCATGTAAACCACATAGTTAAAAGTTGTTACTTGCACATCAGAAATCTCTATATGGTGAAGCCGTTTATAACCAGACGTTGCCTCCTGACGTTGGTTCACTCATTGGTCTTCTCTCGTGTTGATTATTGCAATGCCCTGTTGGTGGGTCTTCCAAATTATATTTTAAAGAAAGTTCAGTCTGTTCTTAACAGGGCCGCAAGACTCATTTTTGATGTTCCACCTAGAACTCTTACTACATCTCTTCACATAGAACTCCACTGGCTGCCAGTAAGAGCAAGAATAGAATTTAAGTTGTGTTTAGTGACTTTTAAGGTTCTCAAATTTGGTGAGCCTAGGTACGCGGAGCTGCTCAGGCGCCCACCGGCACACCATGGTGTAGTTGTGCATCATGACAATGACCCTTTTCGTCTTGATGAACCAAGGGCTTTCCAGCAGTCTTCTTTCTTTGAGAGGTCATTCTCCTACATGGCTCCGAGGTTGTATAACAGGTTGCCGCTGTCCATGAGACAACTGAGTTCTGTTGAATGCTTCAAGAGACAACTTAAGACTTTTCTCTTTGAGAGAAGCTATGATCTTGAGAGAGGTGTCATGACAGATGGCTATAGAGTTTAGGCTATTTTGCCACTGCTAGTGATTGTTAAATGTGTGTTGTATATAACCTTTCTTTTGATGCATTGATTTTGTTCTTTTTTCTTTCTTTCCGAGCGCTAGTGAATTCTTCGGAAAAATTGGCGCTTATGAGAAATAAGTAACATGCTTATTATTATTATTATTATTATTATTGCTAATCTGGCAACCTCTGCGTCATATGTGCGTGAAAGGGTTAATGAACAGTGCACACTTAAAATATACCACAAAGTTGACGATTTTAATTTGAACGTAATAAACTTTCCTTTCCCTAATAGTAATATCGATAGTAAAATAACTTATAATTGTTTTTATTCCCAGCTAATAAGATTTTGCAAAATTTGTACCAAAGTAGAAGACTTTTGGGATAGAGCTAGGTTACTATACAGACTCTTAGTAGACAGAGGTTTTGTTGCAAGTAAATTGTTGCATAAATTTAATCTTTTTAAGGTCAATTAGTGTGACTATTTTAAAATTTGATATCAATAATTTTAAACAAACATTATTAACTTGAAGTTTCTATTATAACCTCTGCTTGTCTGTATGTATTAATATTTAATTTTTTCTATTGTTATTATTATTATTTTTTTATAATTAATTGTTCTTGTTAACCCGTTGAGCCCCGGCTAGTTATAATATTTTGTTCACCCCAGTGCCAAGCCATTTTCACTTCTTTTTTTTTTTTGCTAAAATGGAAGACAAGGATGAGAAATGAAAAAAAAAAAAAAAAAAATCACCTCGGATATTTTTTTTTTGGGGGGGGAGGGGAGCCTCAAAAAAATTTGTTGAGCCAAAATGGAAGAGAATGGAGAGAAATGGAAAAAAAAAAAAAAAAACTCACCTCGGTCATTTGGGGGGCGGGGGGGGGGGGGGTCGAAAGTTCGTCTCCCCCGCATGACCACCCGCCCGGGAGCACTAGGGTGAAAACTGAGTATGGCATTGTACGGCATACATCCTAAGGAGTGTCTCACATAAATCTCAAGCCTCTAGCTTCCATACGACCGGAGTAATGAAGGTTCAAAGTGGCGGTGAACTAAGGGTGTAAAGTATCCCCACTAAGCCCACCACCACCGGCCGCGCGGCTGTCTTGGCCCGCTCACACCTACCGGCCCGGCTCCCAGACACACTACGGTACCTCCCCCTCCTATTCTCCCGCCATTTCCTACCTTACGAGCCACGTAAATGATTTTAATATGCCGGACGCACGTGATGCGTCGCTGGGAGTTGGTGATAACAAACTGCCGATGCATCACGTGCGACGCTGGGTCTCAATGGGTTAAAAGAGTACTCTTTTATTTAAATCTATTGTGCCTTCTTCATATTTTCAAATATATTTATTTATTATACTGTATCTATTCATTGTCGATAGATCAATTGCTTGCTTTTGCGATTTCCTTAGTTTATTTGTACAATAAATGTAGGTTATTAGTAGGGTAGTAATTGTTAGGGGTCACTTGAAGCATGCTATGCTTACAGGTACAGTCGTCAGGATTAATTTGTTTCAGTTTCCCTGGACTCAGGCGTTAGTAGCACTGCACGTTGGAGAGATATCCCCTCCACCTCCTCTCCTTGTTGTTACCATACCCCCACCGAAACCCTCCCATTTTCTCTCCGATCTCAGAACTACACCCATCCTCCCTTCTCTCGCTCTCACCCAGTTAAGGGCTACTTCTGGACCTTACCAATTGCATGTATTCCGAACACCTGATGAAGGAATGCAATGTATCATAGGCAGAGTCAAGTATTAGCTTTACTAAATTTGAGAGAGGAGAGGAGAGGAGAGGAGAGGTGAGGTGAGGTTAGGTGTGTGGGGGGGGGGGGGGGGGGGGATGTTCGCCGAAAACCTTACATATGATTCGAGTGATTCATACCGATAAATTTACCATTGACCCCTGAAAAGTTCATCGGTACCGATGTACTGATGGTTTAGTACTGCATCATACTCTAATAAAGCTGCCAAACTAACCCACGTGAAGTTGTATTTCATTTTCATCGTTGTAATGGCTCAGTCTGGGCTACGTAACAAGCTTGAGACAACGAGGACCGTCTGTGTCAATTCTACCATGAGTCTCTCCCATCAATGAACACACAAAGTAAACCATTCAAGTAATTTGAATTATTTCTTTTTATACAATTATTAAATACTAATATCACTACTTATTAGCACTGTATACAAGAACAAAACATTTTCTTAATCATATTCACCCCAAATCTCTCTGCTTCCAGACAGTTCAGGACTCATTAAGTGTAAACAGCCAATTTGCCAATATATGCTATGAATTGTTGCCGAGAATGTGCCCAGTGAGTCGGCCATGTGACTTCATTACGCTAACTCAACACTCATCCTCTTAACGGAGCTATCTACCCAATCATTCGGCCATATTGTTTTCCTAATTGGCCATAATGTAAAAACTACTTTATATAAACGGGACACGAACTAACCTCGGGCAAGGTACTGGGTTTTTCGAAAAGAGGCTATCTATCTATCTATCTATTGCCTGACGCCGTGATCCCCGAAGGGGTGGCCACGAACGAACCGCCCCCATGCACCTCTGTCCCCAGTCAGTCGACGCCCCTCCCCCCAACCAGCACCGCCTTCGTTCATGTACTTCCTCACTCCATCCTTCCACCTCATATTCGGTCTACCTCTCCCCCTCTGTCCCTCCACCTCGCTCTCGTACACCCTCTTAGTCATTCTCTCGCTTTCCATACGTTCCATATGGCCGAACCATCTCAAGTTGTTCCTTTTCACACTTTCCAGCACATCTACCTCCACACCACACCTCCTTCTTACTTCCTCATTAGTCTGTCTATCCCTCCATGTAACTCCGCACGCACTCCTTAAGTAATTCATTTCCACTGCTCTCACTCTTGGTCTGAGTCTCTCAACCAACGTCCATGCTTCGCTTCCGTAAGTCAGTGTCGGGATTACCACACTGTCATGCAAGGACTTCTTCACTTCCATACTGACCACCCTATTTCTTGTTACTGCTTTTAGCGTTCCTACAACCCTCTTCCCCTGTTGTACCCTCTCCCGCACCTCTTCATCCATAGTCCCATCTTTACTCAACACACTGCCCAGATACTTAAAAGAGTTGACGATCTCCATAGCCTGACCGTTCAGCTTCACCTCACACTCTGTGACTTCACCCCTTTCGAAGACCATAACCTTGCTCTTCCCCGTATTTACCTTCAAATTCCGTTTTTCGCACACTGTTCCAAACTCGAAAACTTCGAAAAGAGGCTCCAGGCTTGAAAATATTACTTGACATAAACAGGCTTAATAGTCCTGAAGGGTTGATAACCAATATATATGCCCTATTTTAATTAACTACCCCTCGGGTACTCTTACGCTCATCTATCCATTAGGGAGGGTCTTATTTTAAAGTTCCCTTGCCCTCAACACTTACGCTCACCCATACATTAGGAAAGGACTTATTAATTTTTTCACCTTAACCTTAACACCTTGCCATAAGGTTACTCTATTTGATCAGGTATCTTGTTTTGTAACCAAGTTAAGGGGGGCGTTCACTATGGCTATGTAGCTATATGGGTTGAAACATAGCAAATTGCGTTAAATACTCCCTGAGTAATGGCAAGACGTAGGGTATCTACTCCACATAATACTATTGAAAGCTTCACGCTTATTCAAGCTTATTCTCTTGAGATAACTTTCAAGATAATTTGAATTCACACCTGTTAAGAATAATTGCTAAATAACTATATAATGCCCATCTATTAAATACCAGAATTTAGTAGTAGCCTCTACGTTCCAACGTAGAGCTATATACTTATCGTATAATTCTGCTCCGCTCTAGAGCGGGCAATTATCGAAATCACTAGCGCGATAAAACGATAACATCTAGAGTAGCACCTTACTCTCTCTACTAGGTACGTTGTACATACTTTGGAGGCCACTATTTGAAAAGGAAAATAAGAAAATATTGATGAGAAAGAAGAGAAAATTACAGGATTTTAGGCCATCCTATCTGGCTCCTTCAGCCGTCTTGACGGATCCACCCCACTACCCGACAGGGTTCATTGGGCATTCCTTTTCGCGCTACTCAAGCTTCACACTCCCTGTTTTCTTTGCACCCGATTTTTGTGCTGCTACTCCTGTCGCCTACCCTTTGGGTGAGTTGTGGGCCTTATTTATGGTACCTAAGGTTATTAGACAGATGATCTGTGATGTAGGCACGCTTCAAATGGGCTCTTAGGTGTGTTACTTTGAGTATGGCGTCGAAACTGGTTGGTCACGCTTCTGCGCATGCGTCGCCCTTCGGCGAGTGTTATTCTTTAGGCCTTTGCCTGGTTTTATCTTCATTTTCACTTGCGGTGGCTTAGTTTTGTTTACCTGGTAGGTTCTATTACGCTTTGTGCTTATTTTCTGCTTTCATTGCGTGGTTTTTGCGAAAAGTTAGGCTAACTTGTGCACTTTCGTTTGTGATGTAGGGGGCATAGCCCCCCTTGCCTTGACAGGTTATTTTGGCCTTATGTTTTGCTTACCTTCACATGAATGTTTCGCATTGGAGTGTGCCCTGTGTTTTTGTTTTTATCTGCCACTCACCCAAGGCTAGGCCCCCTGTTAATAGCCTAACTTTTAGTTGGAGGGGGGCGCCAGGGCTAGGCCTCATGTTCCTAGCCTAACTTTTTAGAAGGGGGAGAAGGGACTTTTGGTAGACCGTCAATGTTGCCTCGTCGCTCTTGCTTGCCGATCTATAGTTTTACTAAACCGCCTTAGGCTCGCAGGGGTATGACGCTTTGGTTTTCTAAACCTTCTGTGGGGCACTCTTTTTTCGTCTGACGCTCGCTCCTGCGCTGTCTCTCCCTTCTTTTGTTGCGCCCCCTAGGCCCCTTACTTGAACTCCCTCATACATTGAGGTCCCCGCGGCACGGTCTTCACCTCCTTTGAGCTCTGCGGTGCCTTGAACTGTCGTCCCTTCCACCCTTTTTGGTGACGCGGGTCTCTGGGACGGGCTCCGCGCCCGCTCCGCCCTGCAGCGTGGACAAATCCCGCTCCAGGTCGGTCCTTTGCTTCCGACATGTTCTCGTTTTTGGCTGCTGTGGTCGGGTCACTCTGGACCCGCTCCGCCCTGGGATAGTACTATCCGTCTCTAGGTCGGTCCTCTGCATCGCACTGTATTATTTTTGCTCATGCAAGCTCCCCTGCCAGCTGTCCTGCTGTGCACTTGGGTTGAGCCTTTTGGTTGGTATTTACCTCCATCTCCCTTTCCGCTCGAGGGCGGACAAATCCGCTCTGGAGCGGTCATCTCCGCTCTGGTGCAAGCATCTCCGCTCTGCAGCGATGTCTATTCCGCTCTGGACAGGGCCCCCTTGGGCTCCTTCTTCGCTTTGGCTTCTACACTGGGTCTCTCCTCCACCTGTTCCGCTCTGGAGCGGACGTCAGTCCCGCTCCTGGTCGGTCCTAGGCCTTCCCTATTGCTGCTCTAGCCCTCCTGTTTTCACCTGGTTCTACTCTACGATTGTTCCGCTCTGGAGCGGACGCCAGTCCCGCTCCTGGTCGGTCCTAGGCCTTCCCTCCTGCTGCCCTAGCCCTCCTGTTTTCACCTGGTTCTACTCTCCGATTGTTCCGCTCTGGAGCGGACGCCAGTCCTGCTCCAGGTCGGTCCTAGGCCTTGCCTTCTGATGCCCTGGCTCTCTTGTTCGCTGTGCGCATGCCTTTCTCCTTTGCCTCGACTGCCATTGTCATGCATGCATGCCCCGCTCTGGAGCGGGAGGGTGTAGTCCGCTCTGGAGCGGGTCTGTCTGCTCCGCTCTAGAGCGGACTTGCCCTCTCGGCCCTGGCACTATTTTTTGGCCAATATTGCCTTGTTTGTACTTGGGGTTTGTCGGTTACAGTGTCTAATAACCTTCTCCTTTACATCAGGCTGTGTTCCCGCTCTGCACTGCTGGGTCCCTTGGACTGCCGTCTCCTCTTCGGTCCCTTCACCCTCAGGTACCCTTTTCGGTTCTTATATAGCTGTCATGCTTTATTTCAGGGTGTTTGCACCTGCACCTTGGTCTTTTCTGACCTGGGTTTTTGGGGTGCTTCGGACTGTTGCTGCTTATGATATATGCTTGGCCCTCCCACATGGGGGGGTCCGTCTCCGTCCTTCTCCACATGGGGGGGGGGTTATTACTTTTATGTACCTATCATAATGCATGGAATCTTTTGTGTGTTTTTTTGTGCATACTGTCATACTTTCCTGAAATTTGTGCTTATTCTTTCTCTGTGCTTCGTCTGGGCCATTTTTCATTTCTCCCTTCGCTTACAGTGCGGATGTCGCTCCCTGACTGCGCGCGCCATGGGTGTTCCCGTCCGGCTATGGGAGCTGGGCATACTGAGTGTCCCACCCATGCTGCGTGCTACTGCCGTGATGGCTTCACCCCCAGAAGGTGTGGCCCGTGTCTCATCAACATTATGACTCTTGAGTCTCGCCCTACTTCGCCGGATGCTGAGACGGCACGGGTCAACCTCACCGCTGCATGGTCGGGCGTGGCTCGGTATGTTTAATAAGGACCATTTACATCGGGTCCCCCGCTTCATGGACGAAGGGGTTCGCGCCTTGCTGAACCTTCCTCTGGAGTCTCCGCGCCCAGTGGTCACCGCTTCGCAGGTCCCTCAGTCTGGTGTGTCTCCGTTCTCGGCGGACACAGCGGGGTCGAAGCGGCACCACTCAGCTTCTCCACGTCGCCGGAAGTCTTCGCCGTCCCGCCGCCCTGCAGCTTTCGTCCGCACGTCTCCGGGCTCGACGACTTTTCGCCCTAAGATGAAGGCGCTTCCCTCGGTCCGTGTTCCTGCTGGTGTTTCGGCCTTCTCACCTGGTCGTCGTACCACCCATGCGCTGATCAAGGAGATTGAGGCATCGCAGGCCGCCGGATATCTACCATCGGCTCCTCCGCCTTCGTTACCGTTGGCTCTGCTACCCCCGTTACCGCCTACTCCACCACCTAAGAAGGCGGGGGCTCTGTTTGCTTCGGTCTCCCCTCTTCTTGTCCGCGAGGGTCTACCGGATTCTCCTGGCTTTGTCGAGTCTGACTTTCCGTGTGGCCAGCCTTCTCCTGCTCGGAAAAGTGGACCCGTACCTCTGGCAGTGCAAGGCGCCAGTGTGGAGGTTGTAGGGTCTGGTCAGGAGGGGGCTGCCTGTGACCTCGTGGAACTGAGTGGCGGGAGCGATGAAGAGTATGATGACGACGTGGTTGAGGACTCGCCACGGGAGTCGTTCTATTATACTCCGTCGCCTCGTCGGTCGCCCAGCCGTAGGAAACGTCGCCGGACCATCTCTTCGTCTTCCTCATCACCGACCGACGACCCTGGATGGGTCCTTCCTATTCGGGCCATCCAGGAGGCCCAGGTTCGGGCTGAGGAGGCTAACGCTGCACGGTTTGCCTCCCTACAAGAGACGCTTGCACTGTTGGCGGGATGCTTGGAGCGTCCTACTCCCATTCCTCCTGTGATTCCTCTTGTGAATCCTCTTCCGCCATTTGTGGACCACCTGCCAACTCGTTCTGCTCTCTCTGTGCCTGTTGCTCCTGTTGTCGCCCCTCCCGTTCCCTCCCCGGCTGCATCTCCTTCTTTTGTCATGCTACCAGGGAGTGGGTTCGGGATGGTTGGGCAGCCTGTCACCGTTCCGTCCTTGGGGGAAAATACAAGATTCCGAAGCGTCGCTTTCCTTCTCTTTATGGAGAGCCGTCGTCGTGGCGGAACGTGATGGCTTCACACCCGGAAAGAGCTTCTACCCAGGCGCCGGGGGAGCGCCCTGTTTTGGAGAGCTGGCAGGTGCAGGTTAACGTTAAGGGTCATTTTCGGGCTTTGACTCCGGACGGTCTAGTCCCTGAGGTCGACATCAGGGCTCAGCCTGGAAGGACGGATCTACATTTTTTTACGTACCGTCCTCAAGTGTCGCCCTCTGGGTCTAATACGTTATGGTCGGACTTTGCTCGACACGACATCAATGTCGATGCGCCCGCTCTGTCAGCCATCGCGGGCCTTCCCTTGGTGGGGAATGCTCGGGACGTAGAGGGTAACCTCATGGTTCGGCTTCCTCATCTCGAGGGGGGTCCCTGGGATTTGTGGCTGGCTGAAGGCTTGGACTTCGGGCTTCGGTCGTCGGAGGGTTCTTCCCCACTTCCACAGCACGACTCATCGTTCGTGTCGAGCCTAGTCACGTCTTCGTCCGGGGTAGACCCTAAGTACTGGGCATGGCTCAATGCGCCTAAGTTGGCGTTTGTTGAAATGCCTCAGCCCTGTTTCACGCCGCCAGATAAGGGTGCCCTGGAGCGTGATCACAAGCTCCGCCAGCGCACTGCTCGCCTGCTCTCCACCTTCCTGCTGCAGCTACAGCTGGCTCGGCTTCACCTGCGTCTGATAGAGGCGCAACCAGTTGGTGAGATCAGGAAGGGGGAAGAGCACTTGCGGCGGGTCCACCTGCAGCTCGCCCTTAACTCGGTCGGGGACCTTCGTTGTGCCATCCATGAGGCTGCGCATTGTCGGCAATCTCTGAGGGTGGCCTTCTGTAAGAAGGCGCCGACTGAGGTACGAACGAAGCTGCTGCTGTCGGAGCTCGCTACAGAGGGGCTCTTCTCTGACGCGGCGTGGCAGGAAGCATACCTCTTTGCTGCTGCGGGGCGCTTCGCACCTCGTCCACCTGGGGTGTCGCGGCGCTCCTCAGCCGCTTCCTCCCTTAGTAGGGGTGGGAAGGCCGGCTCGTCAAGAGGACGCCAGGCTTGGCGAGGATCCTCTGCTGGGAAGCGTCAGGTGGTGAAGTCTTCCACGCGCCGTCTGTATGACCGTCGCTCACCACCTCGCCCTTCTCAGCACCTCGCTATTGAGGCCTCCTCTCGGCGAGTCGACCAGAGGCAGGAGGATAGGTGGCCGACGCAGGAAGGTCGGCGCCAGTTTCAGAGGGGCAGTCGCTATAGGGGAGGGACTAACCGAGGCAGTCAGTCTAGGCGCGGCAAGCCCGGGGACAACTCCGCGGCAAAAAACGCCTAGTGTCTCCGGGACTATCCTCTCTCCCTTCTCCCGACTGCCTCGCCGAAACGGTGGTCGCCATCACTCAAGGCGCCCCTACCGGCTTTTTTCGCCCCCACTATCGGCAATGGCCTCGCCGATCGTGGGCGCGTCGGGTAGTCAAGCGGGGTCTGTCCTAGAGGTGGCAGTCAAGGCCTCCACTCAGAATGCTTCCCAAATATCGGTCTGTGTCTCCGGACGTGGCAAAGGTTATTCTGGCCATGCACAAGGATGGGATAATTCGGGAAGTCTCGCCTCACCAGCGAGTCTTCCTCTCTCATGTTTTTCTGGTCCCCAAGAAGGACTGCGATGCGATGAGACCGGGGGTCGACCTGTCGTGCCTCAATCTGCACATCGTGAACGACCACTTTCGGATGCTTACCATCAGTCTGGTGCGGTTGGCGCTCCATCCCGGTTGCTGGGTGGTTTCCCTGGATCTCAAGGACGCTTACTGGCATGTTCCGATAGCTCCTCGGTTCCAGGGTTATCTGGCGCTCCAGCTGCACGAAAGGGTGTTCACGTTCGACAGGCTGCCCTTCGGTCTCAACATCGCACCGAGAGCCTTTACGAAACTCGTCAAACAGGCTCTGACTCCCCTGCTCAGTCAAGGGATTCAGATCCTGTTTTACTTGGACGATTGGCTCATCACCGCAGACTCTCCCACCCGTTGTGTACACGACACTCACCTTGTCATCCAACACATCACACGGTTAGGCTTCAAGGTAAACGTTCCCAAGTCATGCCTCACGCCATCGCAAGAAGTGACGTGGGTGGGCCTCGACTGGGACATGGCGAGCGCGACTGTCAGACAGAGCCGGGTGAATGCGTCGAAAATTCGAAGGAAACTTTTTGCCGCATTGCACTCGGTCTCGATTACCAGGAAACTGGGACTCGCTGATCGGGTCACTCAATTGGGCGTCTCTGACCGTTCCCTTAGGGAGGTTCAGACTCACACGCCTGATTCAACTAGGCAACAGGGCTTTTCCGCTACTGCCTCCACATCGGCTGCGACCGATTCCGCGCTCGATCCACTTACAATTGACACACTGGGTGGTTCGGGGCACGCTCGCGAGGGCTGTGTCCTGGACTTCGCCGCCGCCGACCATCTGGATCGACACAGATGCGTCGAGCGAGGTAGGTTGGGGTTACCAGTCAAACACGGGACACCAAGGTCAAGGCAGGTGGTCAGGCCTCACTCATCTTCACATAAACGTCTTAGAACTGTTAGTTCCGTTGTTCTTCCTGAGGGATCATGGGCAGGCCCTCTCCGGCAGGTCGATGGCCTTCAGGATGGACAACATGACTGCAGTTCATTGCATACAGAAACAGGGATCCTCCAGGTCCGCCGTTCTTCAGGACCTGGCCGAGAAACTGTTTTTCCAGGCAGACCTTTACAACATCACACTGCATGCGACCTACCTGCCCGGGACGGCCAACCTATGGGCGGATGCTCTGTCGAGGGGACAGAGCACCCAGGTAGAATGGTCTTTCAAACAAACCGTATTCGACGACCTCGCGGCCTCCTGGGGTGTTCCGCAGGTCGACTTGTTCGCCTCGTCCGAGACGAACAAGTTGCCTGTGTTCCTGACCCGCTGGATTCGAACTCCAGCGGGGGGACCGGACGCTTTCAGCGTGGACTGGAGCAGGTGGCAGTCTCTATATGTGTTTCCTCCACCCGACGCACTTTTGATGTGCAAGGTCCTCCACAGGCTGAGAGAGTACCAGGGCAAAGTTTGGTTGATCGCGCCCATCTGGCCGGCCCAAGCCTGGTACGCTCAGCTGAAGCGATGGTGCCCGAGTCCCGTTCCCCTGTCGGTCTCAGACTTCCACTTGGGATCGATTGGAGACCTAGGGACCTCGTTGGCATTCGCATCGTGGATGTTTGTGAGGCAGGGTGGCTGCCAACGTTTGGAAGATCATTAACTAACAAATTTACTCTACACTGGACACACTCCACATGGAAGACGTACGAATCTCACTGGCACAGTTTTACTTCTTGGATACACGACACGTCACAGACACTGCCATCGGTGGCGTTGGTTTTTCACTACCTCAATTATTTATTTGAGACACGTCACAACATGTTCAACACCCTTAGGAACCACCTGTCTGCCATCCGGGAGCCGTTTGAGAAGTTAACGGGGTTGGTCGTTCCTCAAAAAGAATTGGATTTCTTCATGCGTGCCTGTTTTAGGCTTAGACCACCCCCGCGCCAGATTCCTCCTCAATGGTCTCTGGCGGAGGCTCTCAAACTGCTCTCGTCTGCCCCTTACACTCCGAACCCATCACCTGAACACCTACTTGACAAACCCTGTTCCTTCTAGCTTTAGCAACGGGTGAGAGAGTCTCGGAGATGGCCGCCATGTCTCGGGCCCAGAATTGCATGAGGTTTTCTCTCCTCCTTGGGTCGGTCACCTTGGCCCCGTCGGTTCATTTTATTGCTAAGAATGAGCGAGAGAGAGACTCACGTTTTTAAACCATTTACTGTCCCGGCTTTGAAACGGGGTAGGGCTCATCATCTTTTATGCCCCGTTCACGCTCTCCATTCTTATGTGGAGACAGTCAGGCCGATGTCGGGGTTGGCATTGTGGGTGGCGCCTCGTACTGGTAGGAGGCTTGGCATCTGGGGATTCATATTATTCCTTATGAAATGCATCATTCTTGTCTTAGGCTAAGATATACCATTACATAAGATTTGACTGTACTTGACCTCTCTTGATATGCGCCTGTCAGTACACTCTTTTATATAAACTCTCTTGTTTAAGTCTGCCTTTTATGGTCCTGATATTACCTAATGGCTAAAGTTTGTGTTTTCAGCTTGTATGTCCGCCTCCAATTTGGTACTCTAGCTCTACGTTGGAACGTAGAGGCTACTACTAAATTGGGAGGTTTAACGACCCTCCCAATACCAAATGAGGTAAACCTCCTATTTGGTCGTAGCCTCGGAGTATCCAACGTCATAGTATCCCGCCCTCGCGCCGTACCCCTGCCCATCCAATCTTGTCTCTTGTAACTTGATACCGGGAATGCCCAATGAACCCTGTCGGGTAGTGGGGTGGATCCGTCAAGACGGCTGAAGGAGCCAGATAGGATGGCCTAAAATCCTGTAATTTTCTCTTCTTTCTCATCAATATTTTCTTATTTTCCTTTTCAAATAGTGGCCTCCAAAGTATGTACAACGTACCTAGTAGAGAGAGTAAGGTGCTACTCTAGATGTTATCGTTTTATCGCGCTAGTGATTTCGATAATTGCCCGCTCTAGAGCGGAGCAGAATTATACGATAAGTATATAGCTCTACGTTGGATACTCCGAGGCTACGACCAAATAGGAGGTTTACCTCATTTGGTATTGGGAGGGTCGTTAAACCTCCCATTATCTACAAGAGTTATAATATTGAACTGATCAATAATTCTTCTACTATAATACCACTCTGTATAACAGTTTCGTGTATAACCAAATAATCTCATTATACCTTATATATAATTATACAAATGAGTATTTCTACCCCCATGCCTGCTATATCCATATCATTATACAGTAAACCCTACTAGTAACGGTAGTAATTAGCAGCTTCAGGTTAGGTTTTGTTTAGTTCATATGTTTAATGTGAAGGAGATGGTGGTCGAGAGATGTGTGTGAAATACTTCATTCCTTCATTAGGTGTTCAGAATAAATTTAATCGGTGAGGTCCCAGAAGTAGCTCCTAGCTGGGTGAGAGCGAGAGAAGGGAGGGTGGGTGTAGTTCTGGGGTCGGAGAGAAAATGGGAGGGTTTCGGTGGGGGTATGGGAACAAGGAGAGGAGGTGGAGGGGATACCTCTCCACCGTGCAGTGCTACTAACAGGGAAAATTAAACTAAATAATCCTGACGACTGTACCTACCCAATAGCACTATCGTTAGTGAGTGATGTATGTTTTTTTGTACTTTTGTTGATATCTTGTCAAATCGCAAATTTAGCTTAATATAAAATTTGATATAAATTGTAGTTTCTTTATTCATACAGAATTTAGTAATATTTACCAGAACGTCCCGGACTTCCCAAATTGACTAATTCCTTGAACATGACGAGGTGCATTGTTATATGTGCGATCAGTTTACTTGGGAAACAAATTGACTTGTGTTACGTCCTGGGATATATAAACACTGGGCTCTTTCTATTGGACTAGGTATGCGGCAACAAGCAACAACGGAAAACGCTAGATCCAACCCTTATCTATAAACCCAGGCAACAAACCACCCTAAACCGTCAAGAGTCCTGCCTGGACAACGAGGTATCCTATGACTCGGTTACAGGGTGCACGCACTATAGACTGCTGATAGTCAAGCAGGCTATATAAACGATCACACAATCAAGTTGACTTAAAGCTTCAAGGAAAAGATAGATAACGGAATTAAATTGCAGAAACAATTTAATAACAAACTAGAAGAAAGTACATTTAACGTTACGTTAATTAATACAACTAATCACCCCTGCGTGAAAGAAGGTGAAAGCAAACAGTCCTCAAAACATCGTACAGGTAGACAAGATGCAGGTTTCTAAACTGCATGCGGCTACTGTAGGATCTGATGCTTAGCAAAGAAAGTACGTTACGGATTTAGAGAACTCTTAACTAATAAGCAGGAATCAATACTAGTGATAGGACCTACAGTGTATAATGGCATAGGTATAATTAAATAAAGGCAGCCACTCGCAACATAACCACATACAGGTGTGCTTCTCACTCTTAGTCAGGCAAGCCTGCTCGGACAGAGTCTCTAAGCCACACCCTGACTCACAATGCACACAAAGACAGTAAACTGTGGCACAATAACAAGCATACAGATATAATAAACCGCTAGCTGTTAATCTGCTGTATCAAAATTCTTGGGAGGGGAAGGGGTACGATCCTTTGCACCCGACTCACTCCTAGCTGCTGCTTCGCACCCTCGAATTAATGACAGTCGGAGGTCAGCCATTTCTGCTGCCTCCTGGAGAGTTCTAGGATTTTTTTCCTTTATATTTAATGTTAAGTCCCCGCCTGTGCACTTAAAGAACTGCTCCAAGAGAACCAGCTCACTCAACTCCTCAAAAGTAGCTGCCCTCTCAGAACGCAGCCAATGTCGTAGTGCATCAGACAAGTCCCGGGCGTGTTCTAGGAAGGTACTATCCTTGCCCTTAGTAACACCCCGAAACTTCAAGCGGTAAGTTTCTGGTTGTAACTCATAGGCCCGTAGCACAGCCTTCTTTAGCTCATCATAAACTACACAGGACTCTAAAGGTAGTGCATCATACGCTTTTAGCCCCTTTCCTAGGAGTCTTGATGAAACTAATGCTGCCCACTTTTCCTGAGGCCACTGGTGTTCCTGACACTTCTTCTCAAATCGCATAAAAAACTCAGTCACACATAACTCATCGAACACAGGAACTAGTTTAAGCAGGTGCGACAATGATTGGTCCCGATGTCTGTTACCTCCCCCAATATTTCGCCCTGTTACCTCCACTCGAGATCTCTCCAGCTCCCTGTCAGCCCGATACCTAGTAGACTCTGCCTGCAGTTCAGCCTCTCGTATAGCTGTTCTCTCTGCAGCCTCAGCCTGTGCACTAGCCTGTCTTTCGGTAGCCTCAACCTGAGCTCTAGCCTGTCTTTCGGTAGCCTCAACCTGAGCTCTAGCAACCTCAACCTTGGCCATCTCAAGCCGAAACAACAAATCTGGAGTCAACCCTTGAGGAGGGGAAGGTGCATTTAATGGAGAGGGTCCCTGTGATTGAATTCCACGCTGCCATTGACCATCAACTTGGGGGTATGTACTAAATTCAGGCACCCTGACGTTTGATATGGGGGTAGAGTGGAGGGGGGGCTGGGGACCAGGGCCCCCAGTCGCCTCTCCACCCAGGTCTCTCCCTTCTAAACCCAATATCAAAGTCCTCAGCTGATCTTTCCTCATGCCACTTAAACCCTGGTGACCCTGAAGACCTGCCACACACTTTAAGCCATACTTATTCAGCTTCAACACCCTGGCAGCGGTAAGGGGCACCTCTAAAAATCTTCTAGCACCCTCCTCGCTATCGACTAGCCACTCCACAGGTCTTTCTCCCTCCGAGCCCGTATCGTGACCTGACCCATCACTGTGTTCCGATGTATTAGACATGTTTGTGTACTGCAGTAATTATCACGGTTATAGAATGTGCCTTATCTCCTATGCAAGTATGTATATACTAATGTTATTTAAAGTCTTTAATGTGTTATATTGGTTGCTCCAAAAAAAAAAACTATGTCCACTGTATTCCTCTAATCATAAGGAATCTCAAAACAAATGACCACTATATTCCTCTGTTCAGTAAATCCTATGCAAGGTCGCCATTTGTTACGTCCTGGGATATATAAACACTGGGCTCTTTCTATTGGACTAGGTATGCGGCAACAAGCAACAACGGAAAACGCTAGATCCAAACCCTTATCTATAAACCCAGGCAACAAACCACCCTAAACCGTCAAGAGTCCTGCCTGGACAACGAGGTATCCTATGACTCGGTTACAGGGTGCACTCACTATAGACTGCTGATAGTCAAGCAGGCTATATAAAAGATCACACAATCAAGTTGACTTAAAGCTTCAAGGAAAAGATAGATAACGGAATTAAATTGCAGAAACAATTTAATAACAAACTAGAAGAAAGTACATTTAACGTTACGTTAATTAATACAACTAATCACCCCTGCGTGAAAGAAGGTGAAAGCAAACAGTCCTCAAAACATCGTACAGGTAGACAAGATGCAGGTTTCTAAACTGCATGCGGCTACTGTAGGATCTGATGCTTAGCAAAGAAAGTACGTTACGGATTTAGAGAACTCTTAACTAATAAGCAGGAATCAATACTAGTGATAGGACCTACAGTGTATAATGGCATAGGTATAATTAAATAAAGGCAGCCACTCGCAACATAACCACATACAGGTGTGCTTCTCACTCTTAGTCAGGCAAGCCTGCTCGGACAGAGTCTCTAAGCCACACCCTGACTCACAATGCACACAAAGACAGTAAACTGTGGCACAATAACAAGCATACAGATATAATAAACCGCTAGCTGTTAATCTGCCAGGTGGCAGAGGTCTAGCCGGAAGGATATAGGCTTCGGATACCCGGGCTGAGCCACCTGCTCTAGCCTAGGGACGTTCCCAAGTCTGTGCGCCAAATTACTCTAATTGAAAGGGTGCTCTCTTGAGAGACTCAGATCCCAAGTATCTGACTCTCTCCTGGCGACCCTAAAACAAACGCAAGGCGTGCTAGCGCAGTGCTGAGTGGACTAGGCAAGGGTCCTCACACAACACAACACTGGACACACAGGCACACAGACAAGAAAATGCCCCCAGACTCCCACGGGTATCCTAGTAAAGTCGTGCAGGTCCACAGGACTCGCACCAGCAGACTTTACTTAAAGGATCGCAAAAAGCCCCCCCTCCGGTCTAGCCCCTGCTCACCTGCCACAAGAACACACTAGCAAGCATGAAACCACCAAATATGAGACAACAAAAAAGCTTCCTAGGTCTCATTAACAATTACATCTCTGCATAAGGCCCAAAATTCTATCTAATTATCTGAGAGCTCGTCGTTAATACAATAATAGATATAAGGTCTATCAAGGGGATGGGATAATTAAATAGATTGGTGAAGTAGTGGAAAGAAGGTATACAAAGTAAGAGAGAAAGTTTCTAAGTGGGGTTGAGAGGGATAGATATCAAGGGGGTCCGAAGGGTACGACAGTGAGGTGAGCTCTGAGGAGAATAGCTCCTCTGGACCCCTCCAGGATCCCACACAAAGGCACGGTGGTCAGCCAATCACAGGCCGCTACGTCACCCGGCAGCAGGCCTGCAGAAGGCGCCAGGAACCACCAGCCAATCAAAACCGAGAGAAAAGGCCACGCGGGCGAGCAACTCCTCCGGGAGGGAGGAGGGAGGAGGAGGAAAAGCAACACTCACCTCCCCCACCCTGCTCGCTCGCTCTCTCTCTCCCGCTCGTCTCCTCCCACTCTCACTAGACTTACATCTTATATATAATAATGAAACAATCAACTATCGAGAATAAATATACTAAGATGTGTTGGTTAAGAATAAGGGCAGCTTCAAGCTGTGAAACAACATAAGAATATCCCAGACATTAGTTACATTGTCGTAGGATATATACTAAGGAAAAGCCGGCCAGCCGGTTTCTAAACGGCTGGGCAGCCGACACTCGCGCATGCCCGCACGTGGCTACTATGCAGGAGCGTCACACCTCCCCCAAGATATAAGACACTTGACTAAGTTCTTCATATCTAACAGAAAGCTTCTCATAGTACCACACACTGTTGCGACACAAGGCACTATATATAAAAAAAATAAAGACTGTTGCACTCCACCGAGCAAGTTCAACTAACTTAGCGACAATAAGCGAAAACATTCAACTTAGATACTGCCACCATCTTATACAAAATTCTACACGTTATAAAAATAAAGAGTTTTTATAAGGTTTTTTGCTTTTTTAATTTGTTTTTTTTCGGCTGAACTACAGTGACAGCCTATTTCCTCCACACTCAACACACACTGACTGAACGGCGAGGGTTCTCCTGCAACCAAACCCTCCCGTGACAAGCAATCAGCCAAAACATTATCAGTGCCCTTAGCATGCCACACATCCAACTTGTGTCCCGGCAGCAAAACAACACCTGGCACTGATAAACTGCCCAGTTCATCACAAGACTGGCATTTCTCTTCGCTCTTTCCGGCAACGGGGCCTGCCAATAACCTTTCACTAGTTCTACCTTCGTGATAGGCGATGCAGCCCCGAGGCGGTCTATGGTGTCGTCAACTCTCGATAAGGTATAGGCGTCTGTCAGGGATAATACACACACACTCTCGCAATCAACACACTCACTGATCTTGCCACTTAACACAGGTTGCATAGTTACAGGCAACGACCACTCACGACATTCCTTATCCCTCAGACCCTTCGTCAACACGTAATCCAGTTCTGCTTGCACCACAGGCTGTCGAGCAGGATTTATTCGGTAGGGAATTAAACTGAGCCTTGCACTACAGTAGGGTCCCGCATAAAACGTGTTCGCATAAAACGAGTCTCGATTAAAACGACCGACCTAAAATTCGCTTTGTACGAAATATCGTCGCTTTGTATGAAATGTCGTTCGCTTTGTACGAAATATAGTTCGCTTTGTACGAAAATTTTCGCTAACAGTGAAAATTGACGATATTGTGCCACCAAAATGCTGTGTTCACATAAAACGAAATCGCATAAAACGCCCTCGTTTATCGACCATAAACTCGTTTTATGTGAGACCCTACTGTATCTCCAGCCTGCATGTCGGATTCTACCCCGTACATCAGGCCTGGAGAAGCAACAAACATGCGGATGCACTGCCACAGCCTAGTAAACAACTTATCTCGCAGAATAACAATCCTAGTGCCCTTCCACAACCCAGCCGAGACCGCAGCTTCTAACCTGTAGTCTCCCTCCTTCTCCACCTTCGTCCCTAGAACAGCCAGGTCATGAGAGGGACAATTAGTACCACCTGTGCAGTCACTCCCATAGTTCATTATTGCGAAGGCTTCCCCGCCGATACCGTCCATGCACACCCCCGCATTCCTTACGACTACATCTGCCTGCGCAGCATCACCGCTTTTAGCGACATGGCCAGATACAGTCGGTCTATGGTAGGGCTGTTGCAATTGACTAGAGCAGCATTGGGAGGCTATGCGACGACTGGGCACTTCTATGCCACAGCCAACCTCACCAATCTGCTCAAAGTCCTCCTTTTGACCACCACCCTTGGCAGCCATGGGTCGACCCTGACCTGGCAACCATGCCAAAGCCTCGTCGCCCACCTTGAACCACCGAAACAACGAGGCTAACGGTCTTTCAACATTCCCGTGACCTGCCCGCGGAACATCTTGCACCGCCCGAGTTGTGAGACTCAGGGGCTCGGCACGACCAGTGGGGTATGAACCGAGCTGGTGCTGGAGCGCTGCACACTGCTGCTCTGGCAGGTGCTCTAGCGCTTCCACAGCCACCAGACTCGTGTCCCCCGCCCACTGCTCCGCCGAGACATGACAATCCCTACTCTCCTCCACCTGTGCCCTACTGCCCCCCTCTCCTTCTCCACCTTGGCCGCGGAAGACCAACGCAGAGACAGTAGGCTGCTCAGGTGGTTGCCTCACAAACTCCTCCAACAGGTTCACATGACATGTTTCCCCGTCCTCGTGTTTGATCTCGACAGCACCATTACCACACTTCTGAACTTCCGGATCCTCCAACTGCAGTTTACAAATATCTGAGGGAACCAACCTGTCTAGATGCTTCCGAAGCAACCCAAGTCCTCCCCCAATATCAAACTGAGCAACCCTTTTTTCTCTCCGTGTGTAACGTTGCTGCCTCGGAGTCTCTTCCTGCCCTACCTCCTCACTAGCTGTGACAGGTCCTGGGGCCTCTCCAGACTCTAACATAGGTGCCAATAATGAGTCACCAAGAAACACTGCCGGCTCAAAACTCTCCAATTGACCAACACTTCCCGTTTTCTTGTGACCTTTCCTCCGCGGTTTGATAGACTGAGGTGGTGGCTGCAAGGCTCCGGATGTCTGAGAACGCGTCACAACACCCGCCATGGTTTGTACGCTACACTTCTCAACCCACTCCTGTTCCTCCCTACTAACGTCGGCCGCCTTCTCGGCAACGACCAAGGGTGAAACCTTAGAAGCAGGCACCGCAAAGTCGTTGCCGAGGAGGAGGTTGACGCCCCCAACAGGGAAGTTCTCTACAATTCCGACATCCAGTTCCTTCGCCACACCACCCACCTCCAGCTCCATCCGCACCAGCGGGTAGGACTTCGTAGCATTGATCCCCTGAACTACCACCACCCGAGCAGCGTTAATCGGTCTACCAGTAAAGTTCCTTAACAAGGTCTGAGAAGCCCCAGTATCACGCAATAGCTTAACTCCTCGCCTTTCGCCAGCCCACCTCACAAAACCATGCCCTCTATGACCCCCAAAGACGTCGCGGACAGGGTTCGAGCCTTCCGGACTCTTAAACACAGGCTGTGTCCCAACGTCTGACGAACTACCCTTGGCAAACTCAGAAGATATAGGCGACACCCCTATGCTGCGGGCCAATGACACAACCTTGTTTGGTGGCTTGTTCGGACAAGCATTTGCAAAGTGACCCTCCTTGTGACATGCAAAGCACTCTTTACTCTTTGGTTTCCCTTGGGAGTGGGAGGTACCATTAGACTTCTTATACGGGACGGTATTTGGTTTATGTTCAGTTTTATTGTCAGTGCTACATGGTTTTGTGTATTTATGTGTATCAAAATCCTTGGGAGGGGGAGGGGTACGATCCTTTGCACCCGACTCACTCCTAGCTGCTGCTTCGCACCCTCGAATTAATGACAGTCGGAGGTCAGCCATTTCTGCTGCCTCCTGGAGAGTTCTAGGATTTTTTTCCTTTATATTTAATGTTAAGTCCCCGCCTGTGCACTTAAAGAACTGCTCCAAGAGAACCAGCTCACTCAACTCCTCAAAAGTAGCTGCCCTCTCAGAACGCAGCCAATGTCGTAGTGCATCAGACAAGTCCCGGGCGTGTTCTAGGAAGGTACTATCCTTGCCCTTAGTAACACCCCGAAACTTCAAGCGGTAAGTTTCTGGTTGTAACTCATAGGCCCGTAGCACAGCCTTCTTTAGCTCATCATAAACTACACAGGACTCTAAAGGTAGTGCATCATACGCTTTTAGCCCCTTTCCTAGGAGTCTTGATGAAACTAATGCTGCCCACTTTTCCTGAGGCCACTGGTGTTCCTGACACTTCTTCTCAAATCGCATAAAAAACTCAGTCACACATAACTCATCGAACACAGGAACTAGTTTAAGCAGGTGCGACAATGATTGGTCCCGATGTCTGTTACCTCCCCCAATATTTCGCCCTGTTACCTCCACTCGAGATCTCTCCAGCTCCCTGTCAGCCCGATACCTAGTAGACTCTGCCTGCAGTTCAGCCTCTCGTATAGCTGTTCTCTCTGCAGCCTCAGCCTGTGCACTAGCCTGTCTTTCGGTAGCCTCAACCTGAGCTCTAGCCTGTCTTGTCGGTAGCCTCAACCTGAGCTCTAGCAACCTCAACCTTGGCCATCTCAAGCCGAAACAACAAATCTGGAGTCAACCCTTGAGGAGGGGAAGGTGCATTTAATGGAGAGGGTCCCTGTGATTGAATTCCACGCTGCCATTGACCATCAACTTGGGGGTATGTACTAAATTCAGGCACCCTGACGTTTGATATGGGGGTAGAGTGGAGGGGGGGCTGGGGACCAGGGCCCCCAGTCGCCTCTCCACCCAGGTCTCTCCCTTCTAAACCCAATATCAAAGTCCTCAGCTGATCTTTCCTCATGCCACTTAAACCCTGGTGACCCTGAAGACCTGCCACACACTTTAAGCCATACTTATTCAGCTTCAACACCCTGGCAGCGGTAAGGGGCACCTCTAAAAATCTTCTAGCACCCTCCTCGCTATCGACTAGCCACTCCACAGGTCTTTCTCCCTCCGAGCCCGTATCGTGACCTGACCCATCACTGTGTTCCGATGTATTAGACATGTTTGTGTACTGCAGTAATTATCACGGTTATAGAATGTGCCTTATCTCCTATGCAAGTATGTATATACTAATGTTATTTAAAGTCTTTAATGTGTTATATTGGTTGCTCCAAAAAAAAAAACTATGTCCACTGTATTCCTCTAATCATAAGGAATCTCAAAACAAATGACCACTATATTCCTCTGTTCAGTAAATCCTATGCAAGGTCGCCATTTGTTACGTCCTGGGATATATAAACACTGGGCTCTTTCTATTGGACTAGGTATGCGGCAACAAGCAACAACGGAAAACGCTAGATCCAAACCCTTATCTATAAACCCAGGCAACAAACCACCCTAAACCGTCAAGAGTCCTGCCTGGACAACGAGGTATCCTATGACTCGGTTACAGGGTGCACTCACTATAGACTGCTGATAGTCAAGCAGGCTATATAAAAGATCACACAATCAAGTTGACTTAAAGCTTCAAGGAAAAGATAGATAACGGAATTAAATTGCAGAAACAATTTAATAACAAACTAGAAGAAAGTACATTTAACGTTACGTTAATTAATACAACTAATCACCCCTGCGTGAAAGAAGGTGAAAGCAAACAGTCCTCAAAACATCGTACAGGTAGACAAGATGCAGGTTTCTAAACTGCATGCGGCTACTGTAGGATCTGATGCTTAGCAAAGAAAGTACGTTACGGATTTAGAGAACTCTTAACTAATAAGCAGGAATCAATACTAGTGATAGGACCTACAGTGTATAATGGCATAGGTATAATTAAATAAAGGCAGCCACTCGCAACATAACCACATACAGGTGTGCTTCTCACTCTTAGTCAGGCAAGCCTGCTCGGACAGAGTCTCTAAGCCACACCCTGACTCACAATGCACACAAAGACGGTAAACTGTGGCACAATAACAAGCATACAGATATAATAAACCGCTAGCTGTTAATCTGCCAGGTGGCAGAGGTCTAGCCGGAAGGATATAGGCTTCGGATACCCGGGCTGAGCCACCTGCTCTAGCCTAGGGACGTTCCCAAGTCTGTGCGCCAAATTACTCTAATTGAAAGGGTGCTCTCTTGAGAGACTCAGATCCCAAGTATCTGACTCTTTCCTGGCGACCCTAAAACAAACGCAAGGCGTGCTAGCGCAGTGCTGAGTGGACTAGGCAAGGGCCCTCACACAACACAACACTAGACACACAGGCACACAGACAAGAAAATGCTCCCAGACTCCCACGGGTATCCTAGTAAAGTCGTGCAGGTCCACAGGACTCGCACCAGCAGACTTTACTTAAAGGATCGCAAAAAGCCCCCCCTCCGGTCTAGCCCCTGCTCACCTGCCACAAGAACACACTAGCAAGCATGAAACCACCAAATATGAGACAACAAAAAAGCTTCCTAGGTCTCATTAACAATTACATCTCTGCATAAGGCCCAAAATCCTATCTAATTATCTGAGAGCTCGTCGTTAATACAATAATAGATATAAGGTCTATCAAGGGGATGGGATAATTAAATAAATTGGTGAAGTAGTGGAAAGAAGGTATACAAAGTAAGAGAGAAAGTTTCTAAGTGGGGTTGAGAGGGATAGATATCAAGGGGGTCCGAAGGGTACGACAGTGAGGTGAGCTCTGTGGAGAATAGCTCCTCTGGACCCCTCCAGGATCCCACACAAAGGCACGGTGGTCAGCCAATCACAGGCCGCTACGTCACCCGGCAGCAGGCCTGCAGAAGACGCCAGGAACCACCAGCCAATCAAAACCGAGAGAAAAGGCCACGCGGTCGAGCAACTCCTCCGGGAGGGAGGAGGGAGGAGGAGGAAGCAACACTCACCTCCCCCATCCTGCTCGCTCGCTCTCTCTCTCCCGCTCGTCTCCTCCCACTCTCACTAGACTTACATCTTATATATATAATGAAACAATCAACTATCGAGAATAAAATATACTAAGATGTGTTGGTTAAGAATAAGGGCAGCTTCAAGCTGTGAAACAACATAAGAATATCCCAGACATTAGTTACATTGTCGTAGGATATATACTAAGGAAAAGCCGGCCAGCCGGCTGCCGCCAGCCGGTTTCTAAACGGCTGGGCAGCCGACACTCACGCATGCCCGCACGTGGCTACTATGCAGGAGCGTCACACTTGCTCATGTAGTTGTGTACACCCTATGTGGTGGATTGTGTTCTTTTATTTCAAAACTTTATTTTATCAAGCATTGTTTCCACATAGCGATTTTGATCAGTTCTTTTGCATTTATCTTGTATCGTCCCAGTTTTAGTTTGTTTGTTTTGCAAGTTTTACATTATAATTTCTCACCTTTTACATACTTCCCATTGCTCCGAAAACTTTCCTTCCTACACATACTCTCTGTCTTGCCTCCATTTCCACACCTGCATCCCTGCTTATCACTCCTCCTAGATACTGTACAGTATTTAAAACACTCCACTTTCAGTATTTCCAGATCCAGGCGTACATTTAGATTTACCTTACAAGCATCTCTATTGCACACCATCACTTTAATTTTTTTGTTGACATTCACCCTGAAATTACATGTAACTATTTCTATATTATCATTATGCTATGTAGTGTTTTACTTCATGATCTGAGGTTGTTGTTGATCATTTTGCAGATTGCTGGACAGGCAGGGACAACCCAGAAAGTTCAGGTGGCTGTGTCGGGTGGAACTTTAGCTGCTGTCACAGCCATTCAAGTTAGTAATTCTTCACCACATAGTTCAGCACCGTATTGATACTATGTGACAATTTTGTTTAACCAAAACATAAAGGTTTTGTACACAATAGGATCGGTCAAAGGAGGCCTAGACTGTATCCCTATTTTTCCCATAAGAGTCACATCCCAACTTACCTTTTTTTCAAAGTTGATGCCAACCACACAGAATACATTCCCATGAAGTAGTAGTAGTACTGTAGTAGTCGTTCCCTAGGGTGCCTGGCCGAACAGCCCCAAGTTCCTAAGGAAGGCCACAGCCGAGACCGGGTTTTCCCACAAGGCTCTCAATGAATGTATATTGTATTATTGGCATAAGTGGTTGTGTGCTATATAGTGTTTCATAATGTGTTAAATTGTATTGAGTGTTGTGTTATACAACCTGGACAGAGTCATCTAGCCACTTCTGATAACTCAGAAGGGCTAAATGGTACCCACATCGCAGCCTAGCCAGGTGGACTCTGTCCTCATGGGAAAGGAGGGTTTCTGAGGAATGGGTTTCAGGGGCCCATGCATGTAGCTGAGTGTTGTCTTTCAGTGACTGGATGGATCGGTGAGTGATTTGGGTATGGATATGAGCATGGAGGCTGGATTGGGGTGGGCAAGGGGAGAGTGATGACAGTATTTGTGTATGATTATGAGTGCTATGTGTTGTTTTGATGTTTGTTGGTGTGTGTAGATGTTATGCCATGTAGTGTAGTGGGTGGAGGCTGCAGTGAGAATATGTGTGCCTCTCATGTAAAGGTGATCCTTGATTTTGAGCACTTTGGTGTCCTGATGTAAGTGGTCTGTAGGTGCAGTAGCTGTGCAGCCTGTGAATATGTTTAGGGCTTTGTTCTGTATGGTCTGTAGGGTGTGTTGTGATGTGTGTAAGTGAGGTTAGAGACCCAAGCAGGGCAGGAAACGCTATATTTGCGGCTCTCACAGAAACTCACATTAAATATCAGGAAGATAGTGAGGTATGGATTCCTGGTTACAACCTACATAGGGCGGACAGAATGCATAGATCACATGGAGGTGTAGCCTTGTACATACATGACTCACTGATATGTACTGAATTCCTAAATAACAGTAATGAAGTGGTGGAAATACTTGGAGTTAAAATAGAATCCCTAAATTTAGCAGTTATTGTTACATACAGGCCTCCAGACTCATCCCGAGAAGAATTCAAAACCCAGCTCAACAAAATCAAATCAGAAGTGGAAACCCTGGGGAACCCAACACCAAATATTATATGGCTAGGAGACTTTAACCTACCAAACATTAAATGGAGACAACTAGAAAACCAGTTAGTGGCAAATAACACCGGAGAAGCAAATACTAATACGAGAGAGCTTTTTGAACTTTGTGATTTTTTTAGTCTTACCCAACATATTGCTGAACCCACACGGGAAAACAATATCTTAGACCTGGTCTTCACTAACAATGACTCTCTAGTACACAGCATTAACATATCGGACACAACATACTCAGATCATAAATTAATTGAGATCAAAACAACCTTAGAAAGTGTACAGACAACCTCAGAATCGAGAACAAAACCCGGCCCCTTCAGTAAATTTAACTTCAATAACAAAAACATTAGGTGGGAAGAGGCAAATCAAGAAATGGAGGAAATAGACTGGGAAGATTTAATGGATAACCTGACACCAGCAGAATGTCTAGTCTTAATAACAGAAACCATGACCCAAATCTGTAGCCACCATATACCTACAAGACAAACAAAAACGAAGAAGCAAACAAGATCGGGAAAGGAGGAGGCTGTACAGAAGAAGAAAATTACTCACACAAAGACGCACACACCAAAATCTACAGGATAGGCAAAAGGTCGAAATAGATAGAGAAATTGTGGAAATTGAACAAAGGCTAAGAATATCATATGAACTACAACATATGGAAGAGGAGAGGAAAGCTATTGCAGGTATAAAGGAAAATTCCAAATACTTCTTTTCATACGCCAAACAAAAGGCTAAAACAACATCAAACATCGGTCCCACTGAGCAAAGGGGACGGCTCTTTCACAGGGGACAAAAAGGAAATGAGCGAACTCTTAAGCAGGCAGTATGAAATGGCATTCAGTGAGCCTGATGAAACAAAAGTCATCAGAGACCAAAATATATTTTTCATGGAAACCTCCCCCACGGAAACCCCTCAGATGCTGGATATTGATTTCGGTCCAAAAGACATAGAAGAGGCCATTTCCAACATGCCATCCCACTCGGCACCAGGCCCGGACTCATGGAATTCGATCCTAATGAAAAAATGTAAGGAAAACCTCTCAAAACCCCTGGCTATAATGTGGAGAAGGAGTCTAGACACTGGTGACATACCAGATAGCTTGAAAAACGCAATAATTGGCCCACTGCATAAAGGAGGGAGTAAAGCACTACCAAAAAACTACCGCCCGGTAGCTCTAACCTCTCACATCATTAAAGTTTTCGAGCGAGTCCTGCGAAGCAAAATTTCAACATTCATGGAGACAAATGAACTACACAACACCGGTCAACATGGGTTCAGAGTGGGAAGATCATGTCTCTCACAACTTTTGGAACACTATGACAAAATTCTTAAAGCGCTAGAAGAAAAGAAAAACGTGGATGTCATTTACACCGATTTTGCTAAGGCATTTGATAAATGTGACCATGGTATAATAGCCCACAAACTGAAAGCAAAAGGTATAACTGGGAAAATCGGACGGTGGATATACAATTTCCTCGTAAACCGAAAACAATCGGTAGCAGTAAACCAAGTCAATTCTGAGCCTTCGGATGTCAAAAGCTCAGTGCCCCAAGGAACAGTGCTAGCGCCCCTTCTGTTCCTCATACTAATTTGCGACATAGATACCAACACCAGACACAGTACGGTGTCGTCTTTTGCTGATGACACAAAATTAAGCAAGATAGTAAACACACAAGAGGACACGGGCCGACTGCAGGAAGACATGAATGTAGTGTTCCAGTGGACCAGGGCAAACAACATGCAATTCAATGAGGAAAAATTCCAATTAATACGGTACGGATAATAATGGTGTTAAAGAAATTACAAATTACTTAACAGAATCTAACCACATAATAGAACGGAAAGACAGTGTGAAAGACCTTGGGGTATTAATGTCTGAAAATATGGGTTTCAAAGTACATAACCAGGTCAAAGTGGCGGCTGCGAAACGTCTAACGGGTTGGATTCTGCGTACTTTTAAAACACGCGGTGAATTGCCTATGATAACGCTCTTCAAATCTCTAGTGCTACCGCGGCTTGAATACTGTAGCGTATAACATCCCCATACAAAGCAGGTGAAATAAATGACGTAGAGAGCGTACAAAGAAATTTCACTTCGCATATAAGTTCGATTAAAACATCTACACTATTGGGAGCGTTTAAGAGCACTGAATCTGTACTCACTGGAACGTAGAAGAGAACGTTACCTAATAATATACACGTGGAAAATCGCAGAGGGTTTAGTACCAAATCTACATACTCCGATAGTCATGAAATTCAGTGATAGGAGAGGCTGGGAATGCGAAATCCCCCGGATGAATAACAGGGGTTGCTATGGGCTCTCTGCGAGAGGGCTGGTTATCACACAGAGGCCCACGTCTCTTCAACAAACTCCCACGGCGAGTAAGAGACATGAGGGACATCTCGTTAGACAACTTCAAGAGAGCCCTAGATGTCGAACTGCAAAAAGTGCCAGACGAGCCCATCCTCGCAAGGGAGCGAGCTGTCGCTTCAAACAGTCTACTGCACCAAATCACCACCCATAACGAGGGGCGTCGCGCTCCTTGGTGCCGCTAGAAGAGCGGCGAACACATCAAAAGGTCAAAAGGTAAGGTAGCCTATTCCATTATTTAGCGTATGTGGTAGTTGCCCGGCGCGACCGAAGCTGCTCCAAGGACTCGTGCCCCCAGGGAGGGGGCAGGGGTTTGTTGTGGGGGTTTGGCTCCCAGGAAACTGCTCCCCATGGTCGGCAGCCGGCTGTCCTCCATTGGTCGGCGATGTTGTCCCCGGACAACACGCAGCTGCAGGCACGACCTCCCGAAATCCATCCTTCTGAATCCTCCTTTCCTCGCAAGGACAGAGTCCACCTGGCCAGGCTGAGATGCGGGCACCATCCAGCTCTTCTGAGCTATCAGAAGAGACTGGATGACTCCGTCGTCGACACCTGCCCAGGATGTAACACAGCACTCCATACCATTAAACACATCATAGAAGACTGCATTTCACACAATCACTTACGCCAACAACACAATCTACAGTCTACACTCCTTGAGAGCTCTGTGGGAAAGCCCGACCATGGCCATGGCCTTCCTTAGGGACTCTGGGCTGTTCGGCCAGGCAGCTTAGGGAACGACAACAACAACTTAGCGTATGTAATATTTGTATACTATGGTGGTAGTTTCTTTGTCCTAATTTTGTATGGGAAAGTGATTTTAAGGTGTTTAGTCTTGGTGTCAATTTGTTTTTAATGCTTGTAATACTGTATTTATTAGTGGCCCCTCCATCATTGACGAACATGCCTATTACATAAGGCATCCTCTTCAAACACTAATCCGCCGTAGTTTGAATCTACCGCGCAGAGCATTTAAAAACTGAGGAGCCTTCATCATGAGCGCACGCGACCTCACTCATAGCTTCAGTCATTATGAATTGGGTTCTCACTACGAAAAAACTTCGTAAAAAATAAAAACAAAAAGAAAATAAGAATAACTATCTAATAAGCTTTCAATCATATCGTGGATGTACTTGTGTGGATTTCTGACCAGACGCTGATTCAGGCGTCATTCCTCCTTCTCTGCTCTGCGCTCAGCCTGCCCGGACGTGTCTCCCCACGCTCCGCTGATTCCGCCTTTGCTGCGTCCCTAGGAGTTTTTTCTCATTTGTTTACTCCGGGATGTATCGAGTAAGGTTAGGATATGTGTAGCAGGAGTGTCCTGGGCTGGTTGCCCGCAGTGCAGTGTATTTTGGGTCGTGTGTTTGGGGCATCTATTTCGGATGTTCCCTCGTGGTCCTGTTGTGGACATGTGAACTTTTTCACAGTTAGTTAGCTTGTGTTGCAGGCGGCTTTCATTACGCGTTAGTTATTGCTGCCTTTTATCTTTCTGATGAGGTATGCTTGCTTACTGACGTTCCCTTTGTTTTTTTCTTCACTTAGTGAAGTTTTTTCTGGGTCCCGTGTCAGTCTTCCCTTTGCGGGAAGTATTTGCTACAGTGGTGTGTTGGCGGTGGTTCCTGTTGTGATATTTCCAGTGTTTGGTGTATATTTCAACTTTTATTATGCCGTCTACTTAGGCCTAGCCAGCCGCTCGTAGCTTTGCCACATGTACAAGTGTTATTGTTTATTATTTATAAATATGCCATACTGTGTCATGTGTATCCGGGTTTTAGTTGTGTATTGGCTATTCCTCGGACTATGTTTGTTTCCTGGTTTAGTTGTGTATTGGCTAATTCCACGGATTATTGTGTGGTCGTAGGTTAGTCGTGCGTGGCTTCCTTCGTGTCCGTTGTACGTTCAGATGGTGTCTGATCGGGGTGGGTTTCCTTCCGGCGGGTTTTTTCTCGGTTTCACCATGAAAAAAACCCAGCCGAGAGCCGTGTTGGGCCACACGTGGTTTTAACACAGGCTGGTGTCCCCGGCGATGAGGTGTCTGTGGCTCTCCAGGACTGCGTCTCTGTTGGTACCTGGTTTCAGGCACCCTTTGATTCCCGGCGGAAATGGCTGTACCCATCTATAAAACGTTGTTCATGCGAACATACGTTATGTAGTTTTTCTACCAGGTTTTACAAAACCACATGAAAAAACCTAGCTGTTGTTAAGGGCTTTCCTCCCGGCGGCGAATCTTTTGACAAAGAAGTTGGGGACAGGAACTTATGGGTGTGAACTTTTTGACAGCTCACCCGGCGGGTGTACCTTGGTAGGCTGCAGTGGGGTTCATGAACAACTAAGTCATTTTTTTTGAGTTTCCCATTACACCAATCCATTTAAGTGATGCTATTATGTAATCGTCTCTTCCGCCGTTTATACTTACGGCGATTGAAGGTTCAATTAGGCCGTTAACATCGTTGTTTTCACACCCGGGGGGTGGCTCCTAGGGATGGAAGGATGGAAATAAGGAATTTACATAAATTCAATTTCGATTTAAACACTTAATTGGTAGTGATTTACAATTAGGTATCGCCGCCTTCAACCTTACGGCGGATCTTTTTGTGACAATTCGTTAGAAATCAGAATCTCGTTTGGTCAGCCTGCCCCCCCCTGTGTTATCTCTACTAAAATATTTCAAGGGCCGGCGTCTTTAGGGGGGGTTGTTTTTGTTCCAAAAATTGAAATCGTAAGACAGTCCACCACCAGGAAAGACTATAATCGCAATGCTGGACAATTATATTATGTCAGAGGGTATTCTTCAACTGCGTCACAAAGATTTGTTTAGATATTCTGAAACGCCCGCCGCGTTAGCGAGCTGTGATCGTTGTGTACATTACATCTCGGTTATCCGGTGGGTTATAACACTTGTATGCGGAAAACATGTTGGGTTAACCGTATGAGCATTAATTCCTGGAAATTTTCTTTTGTTTCCAGAGCTGGGCTCCGGCGGGGACCAATACAGACCCGGCCGGGGTTTAGTTTTTCCCCCCCACCCCCCAGTCATCTGTCTATTGGCTACCCTCAGCCCCAGTCCTTTGCTTTATGCACTACCCCTGGCTTGTGCCGGTATCCTATTTTTGCGGACAGACCCTTTGCATAAGAGTGTGTTAACTGTCTAGGAGGACCGTTCAAGGGGTCTCTGGGTAATGCGTTAATTGTTCTTTTTTCCCCCAATTAGCGATGTCAAGGTCCTTTGCGACAATGATAAGACCGCCGGCGAGGTTTTAGCTTTAATGAGAAGTTACGGCAACAGATGGCAGCCTACACTACGATTGTTGCGCATATTAACATCACTTCAATGTGACATACGTCCCTCTGTGGGATAGATTGCTATTTGAAACCACCTCCCCCTAAACGTTCCTCTAGAGTCACGAGTCATAAGCCGGCGGAGGGACTGGTCAGGGTTCTGCTATCTTCTGCTACTACACCAAAACGTGCCAAGAGAGCCTACACACCCCGGCGTCCGCCTCCTCGTCTCGGCGCGAGATCTCGAGTCTAGGGTTCACCTCTCAGACGACAGTCTTCTAGTCTTGCTCTTCACCAGCGAGTACGTAAGAAGGAGTAGGGACGGGAAAGTTCAACCAGTGGTCACTGGCGATGAATCCTCCAAGATCTAGGAGTAGTTCTCGCGTCACACCGTAGCCATAAATCCTCCAAAAGAAGGATTCCAGAAACGAAAGTCCTCCCTACATTCACCAGCTTCTAGTTGCCCTCTCATCGTACCTCATACCCCAGACAAAAGTTTGTGTTAGCGTCTCACGGGTCCACTGCGGTGCCTGTACCTAAAGAGGATTTACCTATTAATATTTTAACCCTGGAATTGGAAAGTTCAGGGGGTTCAATAATTGAGAATGTTTCAGACTCCCAAGAGAGTGTAGGCCCAGTGGCCTCGGTGTTTGGCAGGTTTGCTCAGCCAAGGGTCTGACCACCCACGTCCGACTCAAACGAGTCACACAGTAGCTGATGTCCACAGGGACGACTGGCGATCCCATACCTCTATTCCTGACTTATCTTGGCAACAAGGTACCCCAGCTTCGGCGGGGTCTTCTCAGGAGGAGAAAAGACGAGGTTTTCAATAATTTCGGAGATGGAAGGACAAGAGTCAGGCTCAGGCTTAGGACGCCGCGCAGGATATTAATGATTCACCTGTAGAGTTCATCATCTAACCAATTTTGTTACTGCGCAAGAAATTAATGGGCTACTTACATGATGCCTTTATCTCAAATTTTTTGGCCAACAACAGGAAAACCCCACAATGAGGACTTGGGGGGCTCCCACGAACAAAGTTCTACGGTACGGCCTCTGATGACTCCTCGATTGCTTTATCTAAGATCCCTAACCCACCTCACTCTGTCACCATCAGTGGTTACTACAGCCTGCTACGGCGGGCATTGACAACTTCAAATGTTCAGGGGTCATCACGGATTGTCAATCCACCCCCCTCTCACGACAAGGCGCCTCTCAGAAAGGTGGCTATGCCCTTGCTTTATGGACCAGACGAGTCATGGGTCCTTTTGACCCCACTAACCCAGAGCTCGCCCAACCTACCTTGTCAGGGGGAACTCCCGGGTACCGCGTGAGTGGGTCATCCAGGGGCCATTAATAAATCAAATGAAATTAAGGGCCCTGGATAATTTGGGAAATGTAACTGGACGGTAAACATCAAGGGCTATACCTAGTTATTCATCACCAAGACTTAGTTTGTGTATGCTTACTAAGCCCGCTTACCCCCTAGCCTCAGCTTCATGAAACTATTTTCAGACTGCGTCTAAGCTGGATGGGTTTAATGATATTAAGACTCTGTCAGCTCGCACTCCTGAACTTGATTTACAGGACCGTCACAGCCGAAGCAAGCTCTAATCAGTTTTGAAGGGTGGGCAGCAGTTGGGTCCAGGACCTTGGGTAGATTGGGAGATAGAGGCTCAAAACTTTGGCAACTCACAATTTACTTCTAAATCTTGTCCCACCAGATCCCTCAGGATACTTCAGTCATGGCTCTCCATGCCGGTAGTGTTCTGCCGTGCGGAAGTCCCGTCAGACTTTGTTTTCTTTCCTAGCTGCCCCTCGCTTAATCTCTTTGTGAGCTTAAAAAGACCCTTTCAAACTACCCTACCCCTAGTCACCTAGACAGAGAATTTAGGGCTAAGGGGGAAAGCTTTTCGCCTGTTTTTTCAGTACATAGTGTATCAAACAGGTGGCTAAGTCTTTTACTGCGCGTCCACTCAGGCAATCGCAGACTGCGGATGGTGATGCCAGAAGATCGGGTTGCATTATCCCGGCGACTGCTCCTCACCAGTCGTCAATCCAATCATGGGGTGACATTACGCACCCGGCCTTGCTTGAGGCGGTTACGAGCAAGACAAGATCTCAGAATGTCTTTAGTTCGCAAGCTACCTGAGCGCATTGCGAATCAGGTGATCATG